>JAULAV010008431.1:0-25210 GCA_030789695.1 Scilla litardierei
AGGGAACGTCCAATACCCAACACAAACAAATCTAGATGAAGAAGTTCTAGGGACCTCTTAGAAGTAATCCCTTCTTTAAGCTTAAAGGATGATTTACTAAGTTTACCTCTTTGACATGAATCACAAAAGTTTTTCTTATTAAAAGCGATTTTAGGAAAACCTTTGACTAGATCATGCTTAGCTAACTTATATAAGTGCTTAAAGTGAACATGACCGAAACGACGATGCCATAATAGTTGTTCACTTGTGTTAGCAACTAAGCAATGTTCTACGGTTTTAGGCAAGCTCAAATAATAAATATTTTTACGCCTAATACCGGAAAATAAAACATTTGAATCACAATCAACAATAGTATACAATCCTTCTCCAAAGTTAACCTTGTAACCTTTGTCACAAAGTTGACTAATGGAAATGAGATTGTGACACAAACCACTAACAAGAAATACATTAGTAATTAAGGGTTTTGAAGGGTTACCGATAATACCTACTCCAATGATGGTTCCCTTTAGATTACCTCCAAAGTGACTGTTGCGCCATCCTTGATGCTAATCACTTCGGAGAGCAATGAGGGATCTCACGTCATGTGTTTGGAGCAACCACTATCGAGAATCCATCCTTTCCCTTTAGAGCTAGTTTGACCTTTATTGCTCTTCTTCTTTCTCTTGGGTACCTATATGATATACTATAAGCTTATGGTACCCAATGTTTGTTGGGTCCAAGGAGATTAGCCCTTTGGAAGCCAAGTCCAAGTGGACTTCTACTTCCCAACATAATTACCATTATTAATAACATCATGAAAATAGGAATCAATATAAGCATTCCAATCATTTAGGCTAGTGTTCTTAGGACCCCAAATGGTGTATGTTTTGGGAGTCCTTTTCCTATTTGCATGCATACTTGTTGAATTTCTATGTGGTGCATGCTTCTTAGGAACATGGTTTCTAGCATAAACATGAGGTGGTGGATATGCATATGACATACGAGAATGATATGTATGCTTGGGAACATTCATGTTGTATGAAGCATATGGATCATGCATGACATGTGGAGGATGAGCATACATGTAAGAATGATGGTGTATGTGCATACGGGTGTATAGGAGCACGTACATGAGTATTTCTCATGTGTAGATTTGCACGTGTCCGTGTGTGGAGCATAAAAAGTGTCATGATTATCCACTTGTGAAGTAGGAGGTTTCCTACGTGGATGAATGTTAGTGTACATGTAAGCATGGCTTCTCTTTTGGTTTCCACCCTTAGTGGGTTTCTTGCCAAAAGGAAGAGAAGGTGAAGTGGTGACTTTCTTGGTAGGTTTGCTACCTATAGTTTCTTTGACACCACTTGTAGATGTACCTGAGGATGGCCTCACAAAGTCTATAGTGACACCACTATAGAAGGTGCGATCATTTGATGCATTTGCTTTTACAAAACCAAGACCAACCGATGTGTGGCCGGAAATTGGTTTACAAGCAAATCATCCAATTGTCCTTTTCCCTTATTGAATCTCACAATATGGGAGGACATGATCTCATATTTCTCCTTTAGAGAAGAAATGATGTATCCAAGGTGGACACCCGTGCTTTGAGCTCGTGCACTTGGGTTTTAAGAGAATCATTCTCTAAACCCAATTGTGTGTGTTGTGTAACTAGATCACTATTATCATTTGGATGTGTTTGATCTAGTTGAGATTTGAGATTATTCACCTCATCTCTCAAAGTGACATTTTGAGAAGCTAAGTTTGCTTTCTCAAGAGTTAAAGTATCAACAATGGTGTCATTGTTGATAATGCATGGAATGGATGACTTGCTAACATTTGATTTCTTTAAGCTAGTATATCTAAGCATTAAAGATTGATATTTAGCAAATAACTCTTCATTAGTAATACGAAGTTCATCCATTGTTACCTCGGTATCATCCATGTCGGAATCACTCTCATCGGAGAGTGTATCCTCTCGGGCCATGAAGCACGTGTGAGCGCTCTCACCCTTCTCATCATCGGAATCACTTGATGATTCTTCACTTAAGTCATCGAATGTACCTATGAGTCCTTTCTTCTTGTCTCTCTTGTTCTTGTCGGACTTGTGGTACTTTGGAGCTTTCCACTTCTCTTTGTTCTTTAGCATTGGGAAATCCCTCTTGATGTGCTCTGGCTTATTACACTTAAAGCAAAGAAAGGAAGTAGCATTAGTAGACTCAAATCGTTTGTTAGAGGGAAATTTACCTTTGCGGAAGAAGCGTTGGAACTTCTTCGCCATTTAGGCCATTTCACCCAAATCCATCTAATCTTTGGAATCTTCGCTATCGGAGGATGATGAATTGGCGTTGAATACCAAAGCTTTCTTCTTGGCCTCCGAAGGATTCATCATAGCTCGGATCTTTAATCGGTTCTCTCGTCTTACCTCATAAGACATGAGAGTCCCGATAAGATTCACAACTGTGTAATTCCTCAAATCATTGACCTCCTCGATGGCGATCGCTCTCCTTTCCCATTTGGAGGTCATTCCCATGATAATCTTCCTTACCTTTTCAGGTTCGGTGTATGTTTGGCCAAGGGCTTCCAATTCATTTGTGATGTCGGTAAAATGTCCGTACATCGATGCAATGCTCTCATTTTTCTGCAGATGAAACAAATCGAAGTTTTGCATGACAACATATAACTTTGAAAGTTTTACCTTGTTCGTTTCCTCATGGGTAACGATGAGATGGTTCCAAATTTGATATGCACTCTTATATGTGCATATCTTGTTGAACTCATTTGGGTCCAACGCACAATGAATAGCGTTCATTGCTTTAGCGTTGTTGACTTCGGGGGATTTCTCGGAAGATGTCCATTTTTCGAATTCCTCTTCAGTGGGCTCGACGTACTCCTTGTGGAGGGTTCTCCAAAGTGAAGCATTCCTAAGGAACGTCTCCATCCTACACTTCCAATAGCCAAAGTTAGTGCCATTGAAACGTAGATTGACCTTTGAAAAGTGTGGACGCTCCATCATGATCGTGCTTGTTGTACGAAGTCGGTGGAGGAACATTGTTGTTATTGGATGCCATAGCTATAACCGTGCGCTCTGATTCCAATTGTAAGGATCATGTCTATGGGGAAAACACTAGAAGGGGGGTTGAATAGTGTTTATGCAATTTAAAAATATAGTTACACCAATTTAAATGCAATCCAACAAAATAATGCTGAATAGAAATTAAACCCAAAATGAAACACACGCAAACGCAGAGATGTTTCAGGGGTTCGGATTACCCAAGTCACTTCCTGACTTGTTCCTGGTAATCCGACGTCCCTTCCACCCGGATACCTCAGTATACTCAAGTTAGAACCCTAACTTGAGGTTCTCTTAAAACCCACTTGTAGCAACCCTACAAGCGAAATCGAAGTACAATCGATTGACCTTAACTCCCACAACTTGGGAGCAAACAAACCGCTCTCACAACCCGAGAGCAAATTCAAATAACGAAAGTTATGAAATTATGAAAGCAACACTTACAATCACCTATGCCTTGAAGTAGAACTTGAAGAAGTGGTGTGTCGTATGTTGACGACTCTCTTGGAAGAGAGGAGAAAGCCCTTTCTCTTGACTGCATCAAATGCCTAGAAGATAACTCTTTGGTTCTAAGTTGGAGAGCAAGAGATCAAAGATTGGAATTCTTAGGGCTTTGGATTTGAGAGCTTTAAAACTTTAGAATGAAAGCTTGAGAGATTTTGCAATAGCCAAGGTAACCTTTCAATGGAACAGTAGAAGGCCCTTATATGGGTTTCTCAAATCCACAAAACCGTTTAGGCAAAAACCCTTTGGGAATCCGTGAGAAAAATCTCAACAGATAGAATCTGCGCTCGCGACAGTCAACTGTTGCACAGTCAGCAAGGGTAGGTGAGAATTCATAACGGTAACTTACGACGTGGACAATCAACTGGTGAAGCAAAGACAGTCGACTGTTGAACCAACAGGCGACTGTAAATCCTTTTACAGGCGACTGGCTGAAAGATGGGTAAGTTAAATGAAATTTGGAAATCTTGTAAGATAACAGGACAGACAACTGATGAGAATAAAACAGTCGAATGTTAATCAGAACAGGCGACTGTAAATCCTTATACAGACGACTGTCATATACCCTGAGAATTTCCAGAGAGTTGAGTCAAAGAATTGGCTCACAGACAGACGACTGTTGCAGCATAGACAGTCAACTGATCCAAGGGACAGTCGATTGTATATTTAACATTAGTCGACTGGCCGTAAAAGTCAGATCAACAAAGTTTGGGTAGAAGATAACAGGCGACTGATTCACAAAACACAGTCGACTGTCACCTGGACAAGCGCTTGTGTATCGTTTATCAGTTGCCTGTGCGAAATAAACAGAGAGGCCCAAAATTAAATTGTAAAAGTTTGTGCATAATAGGTGACTGTAGAATAAAACACATTTGACTATTTTTGAGACAGAAGACTGTAAAACGTTCAGCAGTCGACTGTTATAAACAATCCAAGCACAATCACTAAAGAAATGAATTGGAGTCTAAGGACGAATGATCTAATGATGTCCTAAGACTGAAATGATTATGTGTGTGAGTGCTCCATCAAAGTTCTACTTATAAGCTACATACTAGAAGAGATAAAAGAAAATTACATTGACGAATTCTCTCTTCTATCCATCGTATGAGCTTGAAGTCTTCATGGAGCTTCAGTTATTATCTACGATCATCCAATCCATGTCATTTGCCTTCAATCAACTTTGAGTGTCATCCATTGCAAGTAGATCTTCATAATAAGCTTAGGCAATGGATTAACTGCAAAATAGGAGATTAGTCACAAGTATTTATGTTTGCTCATCATTAACACCAAGTAGGGAGAAGTCCAATACTCAACATCTTCTGCCTCCTGGGCCGACTGCCAAGAATCGGCCAGCGCCCCTTGCAGGTCCAGCACCTCGGTGGTGAGCTCATCGACCCGATGCCGCAGAAGCCGAGCCTCCATACAGGCTTCCTCGGCCGCCACCTCGACCGCTTCAGCCTTCAATCACTCCCACGCCAGAGACTCCTCAAGGTTGGACGCCTGGACCGCCCGTCGTTGTGCCTCGACAGCCATCGCAATGGCCTGCAAGATGAAAAAGTTGAGCTAGAGGAATCGAAAGATAGGTTTGGAAGAAGCAGAGTGACCAACCTGTTGAAGCTGCCAGACTAGAGAGCCTGTGAGCTGGTCGGAGGGCGCCCTCTCCAGGAGAGAGCGATCCCGCAGAAGGACGAAGCTCTGTGTCAGCTGGGTGGCCACGACCCGATCGACAAATACCAAGTCACTGAGTGTGACCACGGGGCCCGTCGGGAGGTTCACCAGTACGCCACCCGCCCCCGCCAAGGACGGCTCGACCGAGTCAACATGGGTGGCCACCAGGGTCAGCGGAAGGGTCTCACCCGAGGCGACCGACACACCGGGAGCCACAGAAGGGTGGACTTCCCCGGTCTCCCTCTTCCTCTTCTTCTCATTAGGCCCCGCAGACATCGGAGGAGAGCGCTTCCACCCCACGCCGCGACCACCCGAGGGCACACGAGTCACCGGGCTGGCCCCCAGTTGCCTCCCTCGGCATAGACGGAGCGAGGAGGTTCGGCGGCCGAGACCTCCGCCACGAGGGGATCCACCACGACTGGGGCGGGCGGCGCGGCCGCGACCGTGGGCTCCGGCCTTCCCACCGCTGGTTCGGCCTGATGCAACCCCTCCTCCGCTGTACGACGGGGCGCCTGGCCCGAAGGGTTCCCTCGGCTTCTGCTCGATCCCCGACGGATAAGCTCGACGACATTGCAGGTGAATTCACGGCCCGCCATCTCTGCAAAAGGAAAGAAGATCAGGGTAACAAGAGGGAAAGCTGAAAGAAAAAGGAGCACCTACCGGAGGACCACATGACAGTCTTAAGAAGCAGGTCGTCCAGTAGAGGCCAGATCGACCTCTCCTCTGGGGACAGAGATGACAAAAGCCGAACGGCGGCCTGATCGGCCTCGGAGAGGGTCAACGTCAAGTCAAATTGACATAACCCTTCCCAACATGTCAGGATCTCGGCGTCCCTAGAGAAAAAAAGAAAACAAAGCTCGAGCTCCAGTCTCCCACCCCGCGGGGCAGTCCTAGCAAGTACTCCCTCCCCGCGCGGGCTCGAAGGTGCTGCCACGACCCCTGGTCGATCATCTGGACCCGGAAATAGAGGAAGAGAAGGGAAAGGGATGGCTCCAAGCCATGGACGCGGCAGATCATGATGAACCCAGCCAACACCACGATGGAGTACAGGGTCAGCTGCCACGACCCGCTTCCCTAAAATGGAGGCGAGACGTGAGAAGGTCCGCACGGGAGTGGAGCCGTGAAGCCCCAAACCCGATAAGCGTCAATAAAACATAAGCAGGTCCATGTAACCACAACGGAACAACAATAATAACACAAGGAGAGACTGAAATAAAATCTCACATCTCATAAATTGTCAAACATGAAAATAAGTCCAACATCCAGAAAAGCCACCAGGCTAAAAGAAAGAGTCTAAAGGCCTAGAACAAGGCCAACAAAAGCAACGACATAACAAGTATAGGTGCTACGCACCGATAACCAAACAACCGTCAAAACAAAAGTAAAACACAACGAAGACACTAGGACTGGTCCCCAGTGTCCACGTACTCCCCGCCAAACACAAGCTCGGGCTCGGCGTCAGCAAACACCTCGTCCTCAACAAGGTACTCAGGCTCAGGATCTAACATGTGACACCCAAAAGAGTAAAGGGGCACATGTCAGCAAGTCTAAAAGACTTGGGCAAGGAAACTGAAAGTAAGGCAACTAGCAACCTAGCAGTTATAGTATGCATGACATGGCAGTTATAACATGAGTGCACAATTAAGACATGGCAAGACAATTTGTACAAGGGAACAATTATCGGGACAAGACAAGAGTAGCCAAGCTACTAACATTCTCAATCAATTCACTATTCACGTTTCACGTTGTTTTGTAGATGTTTACGCCCTTCAGCTGAATGGTACATCATTCACACCGATCGGCACTAAACACTACCCCACCCCAGAGTTTACGTCTTACAACTGCAGTTGCTGATCAGGCAGACCCCCAGTTGAATGACCGCTTAACCCTTACCCCATCCCACACGTAAACAAGCCAGGGTCCCTGCACATGAGCCCAGCAAGTGAGCCAGGGTTGCCCCGCACGGGAGCTTGTTTTCCTATTTCACAATTCAATATCGAGCGTTTGGGTTTCCAACTACAGGGCTCGCTTCTGGAACACGAGCCAGGAACACAAATATTGTAGCGAAGCTACACAATCACAACAACACTTAAAGAATGCAATGACATGACAATTAATTCGCGTACCGTTAATGAAAAGTAAACATGACATGGTAATTGTGCAACATGATATATGTCGGAACTAGCTTCGTTGTCAAGCTAGTTCCCCAATTTGCGCCTAGGCGAGTATCATTTCGTCGCCTAGCCTCTTTTACGCCTACAACAAGCAAAATGGCCTAAAACATAGCCTAAACCCTAAATGGCAAGTTTCACTTGCCTAGCACCGGGAATGACGATCACGAAGGTTCGTCTCGCGGATGCTAATCTACGGGGGAAATCGCTGTTATGGGGAAACAAACATCAACCAACATGAAATTTATTAGGGTTTCATAAAAAAATACAACTAGGTTATGAAAACACCAAGGAATCGATTTCTTACCGAGAGGAGGCGGAAGAAACACTCCGGAGAACCCTAGGATCAGATCTGGAAAAGATTGGAGAAGTTTGGAGAATTAGGGTTTTGGGGGATTTTGGGGATTTGATGGAGATTTGGGGAAAATGAGAGGTAGATAGAGTGAATGGATGGTTTGGATGATGGATTTAGGATTTGGAATGAAGGAATAGGGCTTGGATGAAGATGGGGGCTCAATGGGGGAGATTTTAGGGTTTTGGGTCGTGTTGAGGAAGAAGAAAACGTTTGGGATGGGTTTAAATAGGATGGGCTGGCGGCTGCCCAGAAATTAGCGTTTCAACACAGATTAGTCGGTCAAAGAGCAACCACTGACCGACTAGTTTGGCAACTAGTCGGTCGGTCGACCAACGCAGACCGACTAAGTGCAAACAGTAACTTCTGAACGAAAATAGGATTTAGAATTAGTCGGTCCATGAACAAATACTGACCGACTAGTTTAGCATCTAGTCGGTCGATGAACGTTCTTAGACCGACTAAGAGTAAACAATAACTGAAACTAAAATTAGATGATGTGTTAGTCGGTTAAAGAAGCATTGCCGACCGACTAGTTTGCAACCTAGTCGGTCAACCAACGTTCTTAGACCGACTAACGACAAACAGTAACTCCTGAGAAATTTAGAAAGCCAACTAGTCGGTCCAAGAAGGATTGTCGACCGACTGGATCGTCATCTAGTCGGTCGGTGCCCCTTCTTATACCGGCTAATGAGCACAAAAAGTTCCGATACGGAGCGCGGGGCCCCGGGATCGATTCCTAAGACTCCTAGGCTTGATCTAATAGTAAGATACAACCGTTATGAAGCCCGTCACGAATGACATACTTTGAAATCGACGATCCTAAGGAAGAAACGAGAAAATACGACGAATCGATCGAAAATGAAAGCTACGGAGACGAAAACCACACATGAGGAGAAAATCCGCCAAAACATATATTATATTATAATAAATCCCAATACATGAAAAGCAGTCGTTACATCCTCCCCAACTTAAGAAAAATTCCGTCCTCGGAATTTCCGAATACTCACGAGTCCGGAAACAAAAGTGGGAAACGCTCTCGCATCTCATCCTCATTCTCCCAAGTAGACTCTCCAGGTGAGCCGTGTCGCCACATCACCCTCACAAGATTGACAATCTTGTTCCGAAGCGATTTCTGACGCCTGTCCAGAATCTGCACTGGATGCTGGTCATACGTCATATCGGGGCGAACGGTAATCTCCGAAAAATCCACAGCATGAGATGGATCACTAATGTATCGACGAATCTGCGACACATGGAAAACATTGTGAACTCCTTCCAAAGATGGCGGCAAGGCCAAGCGATACGCTACCTCGCCAACCCTCTCCAAAATGTCAAACGGTCCAATGTATCGCGGGCTCAACTTCCCACGCTTCCCAAAACGAATCACACCACGATTCGGGGAAATCTTCAAGAACACATGGTCGCCCGGCTGAAACTCCAAAGGACGACGTTTAGCATCCGCCCAATGCTTAAAACGGTCCTGAGCAATCCTCAACCTCTCCCGAATATTCCTGACGATATCCACGGCCTCCACGATCATCTCAGGTCCCAACAACTCCCGATCACCAACGTCATCCTAACTCAATGGCGATCGACATTTCCTCCCATAAAGAGCGGCGAAAGGCGCCATGCCAATACTCGCCTGGAAGCTGTTGTTGTAAGAGAACTCCACCAAATGCAGATGGTCCTCCCACGAACCCTTGAAATCCAACATGCACGCCCTCAGCATGTCTTCCAAAATCTGAATCGTCCTCTCGGACTGGCCATCCGTCTGCGGATGGTACGCCGTGCTGAAACTCAGACGCGTACCCAAGCTCTTCTACAAACTCTGCCAGAACTGTGATGTGAACCTCGTGTTTCTGTCAGACACGATACTCACAGGGACTCCATGAAGTCGCACAACCTCCTGCACGATTCACGTTACATCACTATCCAAACTAGGAAAAGGAAATAAAACGGAGAGTAAAAGAATTTTACCTCCATGTATCTCCTTGCTAGCACCTCAGTGGACTGTACCACTCGGAACGGAATAAAGTGCGCAGATTTGGTCAATCGATCTACGATCACCCAAATCGCGTCATTCTGCTTCGGACTCCGAGGTAGTCCAGTCACGAAATCCATAGTGATGTGTTGCCATTTCCACTCCGGAATCGGAAGCGGTTGTAGCAACCCGACCGTACGCTGATGCTTCGCCTTCACTTGTTGGCAAACCAAGCATTTGGCTACACTCCGAGCCACACTCCTCTTCATACCATGCCACCAATAATTCAGACGAAGATCCTGGTACATCTTGGTGCCACCAGGATGCACAGAATACGGCGAACTGTGTGCCTCCACCATTAACTCCTCTCTAATATCCCCAGCCGGCACACACAACCTGGCTCCGAACCTCAGCGAGCCATCCTCATGAATCAAAAAGTCAGTCCGCAGACCGGCTTCCACCTGCTCCCGAATCTTCACCAGCTTCGGATCCTCAGCCTGGCCAGCCTTAATCCGATCCACGATCGTCGATTGTACCTGCATGTACATCAACGACGAAGCCTCTCCAGGAAGAACAATCTCCACACCAGACTCGCAAAAATCCTGCTGCAATCTCCATTGCGAGGTCAAAATCATCACCGCTGGAAGCCTACTCAAAGCATCCGGAACCACATTCACCTTGCCATGGTGAAACTGCAAATCAATCTCATAATCCGCCATAAGCTCCAACCATCGACGCTGTCGCATGTTGAGCTCCTTCTGAGTGAAAATGTACTTCAAGCTTTTGTGATCGGTGAAAATCTTCACTTTCTCACTCAGCAGGAAGTGCCTCCAAATCTTAAGAGCAAACACAACGGCAGCCAACTCCAAATCATGCGTCGGGTAATTCTTCTCATGAACCTTAAGCTGACGAGACGCATACGCCACAACATGCCCATGCTGATGCAACACACAACCGAGACCCTTGCCAGAAGTATCACAAAAGATCTCAAATGCACCACTGCGATCAGGCACAACAAGAATAGGGGCAATCATCAACCTCTCCTTCAGAACACCAAAAGCACTCTCGCAATCACCCAACCAAACAAAATCAACTTCCTTCCGCGTCAACCTGGTCATCGGCTCAGCAATACGGGAAAAGTCCTTAATGAATCGCCGATAATAACCAGCAAGTCCAAGGAAACTCCGAATCTCAGACGCAGACGACGGAACAGGCCACTCTCTGATGGCCCTAATCTTCTCGGGATCCACTGAAATACCATCTCCAGTCACCACATGCCCGAGAAAAGCAACTCTATCCAGCCAGAACTCGCACTTCGAAAACTTAGCATACAACCGATGCTTCCTCAAAATCTCCAACACCGTCCTTAAGTGCGAGGCATGCTCTTCCTCCGACTTCGAATAGATCAGAATGTCGTCAATGAAGATAACGACAAACTTATCCAAAAAGTCGTAGAAAATCAGGTTCATCAGATTCATGAAAACTGCGGGTGCGTTAGTTACGCCGAAAGGCATAACCACAAACTCATAGTGTCCATACTTCGTCCTGAACGCTGTCTTTGGAACATCATCCTTCTTCACCTTCAACTGATGGTAACCACTCCTCAAATCCAATTTAGAAAACACCCTCGAACCTCCAAGCTGATCAAAAATATCATCGATGCGAGGCAACGGGTATTTATTCTTAATGGTCACCGCATTCAACTCCCGATAGTCCACGCACATGCGACGCGAACCATCCTTCTTCTTTACCAACAGCACAGGTGCTCCCCACGGAGACACGCTAGGATTAATATAACCCTTCTGCAAAAGCTCATCCAACTGCTTCCGCAACCCTTCCAATTCTGCAGGTGCCATACGATACGGCGCCTTTGAAATCTGCTGCGCACCTGGAACAAGATCGATAGAAAATTCTAGGGCTCGATCAGGTGGCAAACCAGACATCTCCTCGGGGAAGACGTCGCCAAAATCTCGCACCACAGCTGGCCACTCCAACTCCATCTGCATAGCCACGACATCCACTGGTCTGGCCCGAAATCTGACAGGACAAAGCGAACTGCTACCACGACTGAACTCAAATACTGGGTGTCCGGGAATCTCGAACACCACCTTCTTTCTCCGACAGTCGATTGTAGCATAGAAGCTCGCAAGCCAGTCCATCCCAAGAACTGCATCATAGTTGATGATGTCGTGGACAATGAAATCAGCGAAAAGCTCATGTCCACAGACCACCAACAGGAAGAATTACAACCACGATGCACCGAGACCATGCCATTCCCTGTAACGATATTCCAACTCTTGGAAAGAGGGGACGTCGACAAGGAATGCCTCTCCACGAAGCTCCGAGAAATAATGCACATCGATGCACCGGAGTCAAAGAAGACTCGTGCAGGAAATGTGCAAACCAAAACCACACCTAACAATCAAGCCCTAGTCTAGCAAACAACCATGTTCAAGCAAACAACACAATCTAACAATCAAAACCAGCTAGGAAAGTAACAGCTAGATTGAGGATTACCTGCGATAACCTCATCCACAGCCTCGCTCTCCGCAGCGGTCATCAGAAAAGCCTGCCTCCTCGGCGAAACAGCCTGCCGAAAAGCCTGCCCCTGCGGAACAAGAGCTGCTCCACGTCCAGCAGGAACAGACGCTCGCTGCTGCAACGGCTGTGCTGCAACAGGCGCCCTCCGCAGCGGACCCGCATGCCGACAATCCTTCGCGACATGGGAAGCATCACCACATACCAGACACTGGCCCAAAAACTTCCGACACTGATCCTTGATATGGCCAGGCTAGCCACAGAAATGGCAAGTCTTCAGAATAGGCCCTCCTGGCCTCTTAAACTGAGCAGACTGATTAGGCCTGAATCCAGGTCTAACCACAGCCCTGGCCTGCTCCATAGGCCTCTTCCCAGCACCAACAACAGACCCCCTCCTCTGGTTCACGAGCAGCTCCTGCCTCTTGGATGCTACTAGAACCTTCTGGTAAGACTCCCGGTCAGAAGAGGTCACAAAACTTTGGAGCTTCGAAGCAAGTCCCTGCAGGAACCTCTGAGCTCTCTCCTCAGCGTCCTGCACCATCTTTGGTGCAAACCGACTTAACCTCATGAACTCTTGGTGATATAGGTCCACCGACGAGTTCCCTTGCTTCAGATCGATAAAACGCTGCAGCATCTCCTCCCTGGCAGCTTTCGGGAAGAACTCACCATCAAATCTGGCCTTGAAGGTAGCCCAAGCTATCGGCTCCACCAACATCTTCTCTTCCGCATCCCACCAATTCCGAGCATTATCCTTGAGTTGCCTCTTCGCCAAATCAACCCATCCAGCCGGGGTGATCTTGGCCATCTTCAGATTGTCCTCGATGTTCCGAATCCACTCATCGGCAGCCAGAGGACCCTCAGAACCATCAAAATATGCGGGACCCAGCTCCCGAAATTGCTTCGCTCCCGGCTCAGAGCGAGGGGCATCCGGAAGAGCCCGGGCAGCTCGAGCAAGTGGAGCATTCTGGACTTGCAGAAGCACGCCCTGCTGCACTTGCATCATCTGCAGCATCATCCGCATCATCTCACCGTTGGTGGGTTCCCGCTCAGGCTCCTCATCATAAGGGATCGCACCACTACCCCCACCACGGGTGAAACGTCTTCCTGCCATCTAGTGACACAGAAAACGAATCAGATTAGACTCATAGCTTATGACATCGGACGTCGAACTTAATTTATTGGACATTCTAATATTATTATCGTCATTCCAAACATCGCAGTTACAGAAGGACCTGCATGGGCCACCAACAAAACCTGTCACGACCCGCTTCCCTAAAATGGAGGCGAGACGTGAGAAGGTCCGCACGGGAGTGGAGCCGTGAAGCCCCAAACCCGATAAGCGTCAATAAAACATAAGCAGGTCCATGTAACCACACCGGAACAACAATAATAACACAAGGAGAGACTGAAATAAAATCTCACATCTCATAAATTGTCCAACATGAAAATAAGTCCAACATCCAGAAAAGCCACCAGGCTAAAAGAAAGAGTCTAAAGGCCCAGAACAAGGCCAACAAAAGCAACGACATAACAAGTATAGGTGCTACGCACCGATAACCAAACAACCGTCAAAACAAAAGTAAAACACAACGAAGACACTAGGACTGGTCCCCAGTGTCCACGTACTCCCCGCCAAACACAAGCTCGGGCTCGGCGTCAGCAAACACCTCGTCCTCAACAAGGTACTCAGGCTCAGGATCTAACATGTGACACCCAAAAGAGTAAAGGGGCACATGTCAGCAAGTCTAAAAGACTTGGGCAAGGAAACTGAAAGTAAGGCAACTAGCAACCTAGCAGTTATAGTATGCATGACATGGCAGTTATAACATGAGTGCACAATTAAGACATGGCAAGACAATTTGTACAAGGGAACAATTATCGGGACAAGACAAGAGTAGCCAAGCTACTAACATTCTCAATCAATTCACTATTCACGTTTCACGTTGTTTTGTAGATGTTTACGCCCTTCAGCTGAATGGTACATCATTCACACCGATCGGCACTAAACACTACCCCACCCCAGAGTTTACGTCTTACAACTGCAGTTGCTGATCAGGCAGACCCCCAGTTGAATGACCGCTTAACCCTTACCCCATCCCACACGTAAACAAGCCAGGGTCCCTGCACATGAGCCCAGCAAGTGAGCCAGGGTTGCCCCGCACGGGAGCTTGTTTTCCTATTTCACAATTCAATATCGAGCGTTGGGGTTTCCAACTACAGGGCTCGCTTCTGGAACACGAGCCAGGAACACAAATATTGTAGCGAAGCTACACAATCACAACAACACTTAAAGAATGCAATGACATGACAATTAATTCGCGTACCGTTAATGGAAAGTAAACATGACATAGTAATTGTGCAACATGATATATGTCGGAACTAGCTTCGTTGTCAAGCTAGTTCCCCAATTTGCGCCTAAGCGAGTATCATTTCGTCGCCTAGCCTCTTTTACGCCTACAACAAGCAAAATGGCCTAAAACATGGCCTAAACCCTAAATGGCAAGTTTCACTTGCCTAGCACCGGGAATGACGATCACGAAGGTTCGTCTCGCGGATGCTAATCTACGGGGGAAATCGCTGTTATGGGGAAACAAACATCAACCAACATGAAATTTATTAGGGTTTCATAAAAAATACAACTAGGTTATGAAAACACCAAGGAATCGATTTCTTACCGAGAGGAGGCGGAAGAAACACTCCGGAGAACCCTAGGATCAGATCTGGAAAAGATTGGAGAAGTTTGGAGAATTAGGGTTTTTGGGGGTTTTTGGGGATTTGATGGAGATTTGGGGAAAATGAGAGGTAGATAGAGTGAATGGATGGTTTGGATGATGGATTTAGGGTTTGGAATGAAGGAATAGGGCTTGGATGAAGATGAGGGCTCAATGGGGGAGATTTTAGGGTTTTGGGTCGTGTTGAGGAAGAAGAAAACGTTTGGGATGGGTTTAAATAGGATGGGCTGGCGGCTGCCCAGAAATTAGGGTTTCAACACAGATTAGTCGGTCAAAGAGCAACCACTGACCGACTAGTTTGGTAACTAGTCGGTCGGTCGACCAACGCAGACCGACTAAGTGCAAACAGTAACTTCTGAACGAAAATAGGATTTAGAATTAGTCGGTCCATGAACAAATACTGACCGACTAGTTTAGCATCTAGTCGGTCGATGAACGTTCTTAGACCAACTAAGAGTAAACAGTAACTGATACTAAAATTAGATGATGTGTTAGTCGGTTAAAGAAGCATTGCCGACCGACTAGTTTGCAACCTAGTCGGTCAACCAACGTTCTTAGACCGACTAACGATAAACAGTAACTCCTGAGAAATTTAGAAAGCCAACTAGTCGGTCCAAGAAGGATTGCCGACCGACTGGATCGTCATCTAGTAGGTCGGTGCCCCTTCTTATACCGGCTAATGAGCACAAAAAGTTCCGATACGGAGCGCGGGGCCCCGGGATCGATTCCTAAGACTCCTAGGCTTGATCTAATAGTAAGATACGACCGTTATGAAGCCCGTCACGAATGACATACTTCGAAATCGACGATCCTAAGGAAGAAACGAGAAAATACGACGAATCGATCGAAAATGAAAGCTACGGAGACGAAAACCACACATGAGGAGAAAATCCGCCAAAACATATAGTATATTATAATAAATCCCAATACATGAAAAGCAGTCGTTACATCAGCTGGCACAGAGCCACCATCAAGAACTTCATGACCTGGATGATGAACGAATGAAGGGGGAAGCGGAGTCCCAGGCAAAACATCTCGACGTAGACACCAACCTCCCTGCTCCGCGGAAAACAAATCCATTCATCGCTAAAAGGGATCTGGACATCATACGGGTGGCACAGATACTTTTCCCGGATCTCCTTAACCTTCAAGAAGGAGGCCATGGACGATGACCTGAGGATCACCGGGGGAACGTCGAACCTCTCAGCAGCCCGAGCCATGTCATCACCGACAGGGTCCACGAAGAGCAAACCCTTCCCCTTGTCCTGAACGGGGCGTGTCACTGAGGGGACGCCAGACACGGGTGTCGGTAGGTCCCCTGACCCCGACGCGGAACCACCTATTCTAAGCGCAGCCATGGGACGAATCAGGTGGGGCAGAGGAAGAAGGTTACTTGGAAAGAATCTGAAGAAAGAATCCGAAGGAAGAAAGGCAGAGGAGGGTTCGAAGGAGCTTGCAAGACGAGAATCAGGAGGAAAGGCGCGAAAGAATTGAAACTCGGTAGGTCAAACGTTCTTATATGGAAAGCAATCTTAGAACCCGGACCATCCGAAGAGGAACACGTGGCAGCATCTGGAGGCCGCCGGTGCTTCGAATCCCACACCGAGAGAAGTTCAAACGAGCCGCATCATGATGGCCTCCATTTAATGGATTGGCCTCGACTAACGCGCTTGTCAAAATCCACAAGAGTCACATCGCCCGAACCAAACCGGCAGAATCCGAACGACTCGGACGATAAAGGCAATTGATACGACTATTTTGGAGAATCCCAAGAGCAAGAGGCCCAAGCCCAAGCCAAGGGCGGGAAGCCCATGAATGAGATTTGGCCCATCCGACGATGCCCACGAAAGGACTCAGTGTAGGACCGGCCGCAACCCAAAGTGTGCACGATTGGCTCGCGCTCGCAGGAGATAACCGTTCCCCTAAAAGCACGGCACCTTAATGACCATTAAGGAGCCCATTAATCGACTCCCCCATGACACACGCAGGCATCTCGACGGAGGCTGTTCGCGGGGGCGTAAGTGGAGAGCAGTCAAGGGACATGGATTGGGGGCAATCGTGGGCCAAACCATATAAAGGGACTACAAAGGCAACCAATAAAGGGATCGAATCCATGATACCAACAACTGAGGTATTCCATTAACTGACCTTGCTTTCCGCCATTATATTCCCTCCCATAGTTCGGCCCGAGGATACGTGTGTCGGCCTCCTTTCGAGCCGTACAAATCCCGATGATCATCATTCAGATCCGCACTGACTTAGGCATCGAAGGGGACTTGGCCGAAACCAAGGTCCAGCCCCCTGACGAGTTTCTTCGTCTGTCCAGGAAGAAGCAGAACCGAGGCGCTGAGGCTACACTTCAGCATAGAACGAGCCTGCTCGCCATCAACGAACGCCGCCCTCAACTGAGACCAAGTGATAATCAGGGCGTCGAGCCTACCCCTCGGCATTTGATTGGCCGAGGCCGAGTGCTCACCTAGGTGCCAAGGCTACCCCTCCGCACCCCGTAGACCAAGGCTGTCGACAATCCAAGAGACCCGCTTCTCGAACCGAGGAGGTGCCCCGCACGACCGCCATCGAGAACTTGCACGTTCGGAGGAACCAAGGGATCCCAACCGACCCCTTGACCACGTTGACCAACAAGTCACCGGTCAACGATTCTGTGGTTGGAAAACACCCGTAAACAGTGGGAGATCGCCATCTTCAACTGAAAAATAAGGGAAGACAAAATTAGGCTACAAAAACCATATCATTTAATAAAAAGAGACATATCTTTCATAAAATGTAGAACATAGCACCGAGCTCAGAAAAATCCGCAAAAATGTCTGTAGGAACCAGGAAATCGCCATCGTCAACTGAAATATAAGAGACGATAACATATCATTTAATCTAACTATGCACATCTTACAGAAAATGTAGAAAATAGCCCGAAACTCAGAAAAATCTGCAAAAATATCAGTTGGACCCGGGAGATCGACATCTGCATGAGAAAACAAAATTTGGTCAAAAGACCTTATTATTTAATAAAAAGATACATATCTTCTAGAAAATGTATAAAATAGCATCTAGGTAAAAATCCGCAGAAATCTCCGTTGGAACCGGGAGAATGCCATCTTCAACTAAAAATAAGACAAGATAACATTAGGCCAGAAAATCATATCATTTAATAAAATGATCCATATCTTCAATAAAATAATGAAAAATAGCCCCAAGCTAACAAAAATTAGTAAAAATATCCGCTGGAACAAGTAGATTGCAATATTCAATTGAAAAAAATAAGAGAAGCAAAACACAGAATATAAATATCATATCATTTAATAAAAAATCTATACCTTCCTCAAAATGTATAAAAATAGCATCGAGCTTCGAAAAATCAGCAAAAAATTCCGTTGGAACAGGAAGATCGCCTTCTTCAACTGAAAAGTAAGAGTATACAAAATTAGGCCAAGATGTTATCATGTAATAAAAATATCCATATCTTCCAGAAAATTTAGAAAATAGCCCGATGTGAGAATAATCAGCAAAAATGTCCGTAGGAACCGGAAGATCGCCATCTTCAACTGAAAAATAGGAGAAAACAAATTTAGCCAAAAACCATATCATTTAATAAAAAGATCCATAACTTCCTGAAAATGTAGAAAAATAGACCGAGCTCAAAAAAACCAATAAAAATATCCATTGGAACCGGGAGATCGCTATCTTCAACTGAAAAAAAGAGAAGACATAATTAGGCTAAAAATTCATATCATTTAATAAAATGATCCATATCTTCAATAAAATATAGAAAATAGCCCCGAGCACAGAAAAGTCCCCAAAAATGTCCATTAAAACAGGGAGATCTCCATCTCAACTTAAAAAAATTAAGTGAAGATAAAATTAGGCCAAAAATGATATCATTTAATAAAAAGATCCATATCTTCCAAAAAATACAGAAAATAGCCACGAGCACATAATAATCCGCAAAAATGTCTATTGGAATAGAGAGATCGATATCTTCAACTAAAAAAATAAGAGAATACAAAATTAGGCAAAAATCATATCATTTAATAAAAAGATCCATATCTTTCAGAAATACAGAAAATAGCTCTGAGCTAACTAACCTACAAAAACATTTGTTTGAACCAGGAGATCACCATCTTCAACTGAAAAAATAAGAGAAGACAAAATTAGGCTATAAAACATATGTTTTTATTTAAAGATACATATCTTACAGAAAATTTAGAAAATAGCCAGGAGCATAGAAAAAACTGCAAAAATGGCAGTTGGAACCAAGAGATCGACATCTTAATCTGAAAAATAAGAGAAAAAAATTAGGCTTAAAATCAAATTATATAATAAAAGATCCATATCTTCCAAAAAATGTAGAAAATAGTCTCTAGGTCACAAAAATCCGCAAAAATATTCGTTGGAACCGGGAGAACAACATCTGCAACTAAAAAAAATAAGAGAATACAAAATTAGGCAAAAATATCATATCATTTAATAAAATGATTCAGATTTTCCACAAAATGTAGAAAAATAGTCACGAGCTCAGAAAAATCCACAAAAATATCAGTTGGAACCGGGAGATCGCCATCTTCATTTGAAAATATGAGAAGACAACATTAGGCCAAAAACTTATATTATTTCCTAAAAAGATCCATAATTCCAGAAAATATAGAAAATAGACTCTAGGACAAAAAAATCCGAAAAATGTCCGTTAGAACCGGGAGAACGCCATCTTAAATTAAAAAAAATAAGAGAAGACAAGTTTAGGCCAAAAAATTATATCATTTAATAAAATGCTTAATTTCGAAAACTACCTCATACTTTCGCTGAATTCCAAAAAAAATACCTCTTATTTTGATATACTCGCAAAACCACCTCATACTTTTCAGGCATAGATAAGCTCCCTTTATCCATCGTCGCACATCCCCATTACACACATCGCCCCCCTCCCCCACTCTACCCACCGTCCTCCCCCCCACCGCCACCATTCGCCCTACATCCATCGATGGACATCCCCCTTCCACCCCACCGCCACACATCCCCCTTCCACCCACTGCCACACTCCTCCCCCTCCCCCTCCTCCCTCACCGTACTCCTACCCCCTCCCCTCCCCTCCCCATCCCTCCACCATAGTGCCCCCACCCCCTGCCCCCTTCACCCACCACCGCACTCGTCCACCACTTCCCCCTACCGTCGCCCTCCTCCCTCTTCCACCATCATACATATATCACACTATGAGGTAGTTCTACAAAATTAAACCAAAATATGAGGTTGTTCTACGAAATTAAACAAAGAATGAGGTAGTTCTACGAAAACAAAGTATGAGGGAGTTTATCGAAACCTGAAAAGTATGAGGTAGTTTTGCGATTATATCAAAATAAGAGGTATTTTTTGGGAATTCGACGAAAGTATGAGGTAGTTTTCCGAAATTAAGCCTTAATAAAAAGATCTATATCTTCCAGAAAATTTAGAAAATAGCCCCAAAACTAGGAAAATTAGTAAAAATGTCTATTGGAACCGGTAGATAGACATATTCAATAGAAAAAATAATAGAAGATAAAGTAGGATATAAAAATCATATCATTAAATAAAAAGATCCATATCTTACATAAAATGTAGAAAATAGCACCGAGCTGTAAAAAAATCCGCAAAAATGTTCGTTGGAACCGGCAGATCGCCATCTTCAACTGAAAAATAAGTGAAGACAAAATTAGGCCAAAAATCATTTCATTTAATAAAAAGATGCATATCTTTTAGAAAATTTAGAAAATATCCCCGAGGTCAAAATAATCTGCCAAAATGTCTGTTGGAATCGGCAAATCGTTATCTTCAACTGAACAAAAATAAGAGAAGACAAAATTAGGTCAAAATAATATTATTTAATAAAATGATGCATATCTTTCAGAAAATTCAGAAAATATCCTTGATGTCAGAATGATATACAAAAATGTCCTTTGGAACTGGACGATCACCATATTCAACAGAAAAATAAGGGAAGAAAAAATTAGGCCAAAAATCATATCATTTAATAAAAGATCCATAACTTTTAGAAAATGTAGAAAAATAGTCTCGAGCTCAGAAAAATCGCAAAAATATCCGTTGAAACTGGGAGATCTCCAACTTCAACTGAAAAATTAGAGGAGACAAAATTAGGCTAAAATCATATTATTTAATAAAAATTTCCATATCTTCAATAAAATGTAGAAAATAGCTCCGAGTACAGAAAATCCGTAAAAATTTCTGTTGCAAAAGGGAGATTGCCATCTTCAACTGAAAAATAAGAGAAGACAAAATTAGGCCAAAATGATATCATTTAATAAAAAGATTCATATCTTGCAAAAAATGAAGAAAATAGCACGAGTTCAGAAAAATCGACAAAATGTCTGTTGGAACATGGAGATAGCCATATTCAACAGAAAATAAGAGAAGACAAAATTATGCCAAAAATCATATCATTTAATAAAGATCCATATTTCTAGAAAATACAGAAAATAGCTCCGAGCTAAGTAAAATACGCAAAAATGTCAGTTTGAACCGGGAGATCATCATTTTAAACTGCAAAATAAGAGAAGACAAACATTAGGCTATAAAAATCATATCAATTAATATAATGATTCATATCTTACAAAAAATGAAGAAATTTTTCAGGAGCTCAGAAAAAAACCGCAATAATGTCCGTTGGAACAGGAAGATCGCCATTTTCAACTGAAAAAATAAGAGAAAACAAAATTAGACCAAAATTCATAGCATTTAATAAAAACATACACAACTTTCAGAAAATGTAGAAACTCAGAAAAATCTGCACAAATGTCTGTTAGAACCGGGAGATCGCTATTTTCAACTGGAAAAATAAGAGAAGACAAAGTTAGCCAAAAAAATCCATATCTTCAATAAAATGTTGAAAATAGCTTCGAGCATAGGAAAATCCGCAAAAATGTCCGTTGGTATTGGGAGACCGCCATCCTCAACTGAAAAAATAAGAGAAGGCAAAATTAGGCCAAAATGATATCATTTAATTAAAAGATCCATATCTTGCAGAAAATACAGAAAATAGACCAGAGTCAAGAAAACTAGCTTGAAACACAAAAAAAATACGCAAAAATGTCCGTTGGAACCGGGAGATCGCCATTTTCAACCGAAAAATTAGAGAAGATGAAATTTGGCCTTAAAATTATATCATTTAAAATAAAGATCCATATTTTCTAGAAAATGTCGAAAAAAAGCTCGTACCTCGGAAAAATACGCAAAAATATCTGTTGGAACCAGAAGATCACCATCTGCAATATGAAAATAGGAGAAGACAAAATTAAGCCAAAACATATCATTTAATAAAACGATCCATTTCTTCTAGAAAATATTGAAATTAGCCTAGAGCTAAGAAAAATCCGCAAAAATATATGTTGAAATCAGGAGATCGCCATTTTTAACTGAAAGTTTAGAGAAAACAAAATTAGGCCCAAAAAATCATATCATTTAATAAAAATATCTGTCTGTCAAAAAACGCAGAAAATAACAACGAGCTCAGAAAAATCCACAATGTCCGTTGGAACTGGGAGATCGCCATCTTCAACCTAAAAATGGGAGAATGTAAAATTAGGCTATAAAAATCATATCATTTAATATAAAGATTCATATCTTTCAGAAAATTTAGAAAATGGACAGAAGTTCAGGAAAACCATCAAAAATGTTTGTTGGATTAAATGATATGAAACCGGAAGATCGCAATCTTCAACTGGAAAATAAGAGAAGACAAAATTAGGATAAAAAATAAAACATTTTAATCAAAAGATCCATATCTTCCAGAAAAGGTAGAAAACAGACCCGAGCTAAAAATATTCGCAAAAACCAGGAGATCGCGATCTTTAACTGAAAAATAATAGAAGATAAACTTATGCTATAAAAATAATATCATTTAATGAAAAGATCCACTTCTTTCTTAAAATGTTGAAAATAGCTCCGAGCTTAAAAAGCTGCAAAAATTTCTGCTGGAATCGGGGAATCGCTATCTTCAACTGAAAAATAAGAGAAGACAAAATTATGCCAAAAATCATATTGTTTAATAAAAATATTCTTGTCATTAAGAAAATGTAGAAAATATTCTCGCGGTCAGAAAAATCCTCAAAAATGTCCGTTGGAACCGGGAGACCACCATTTTCAACTGAAAAATAAGAGAAGATAAACTTAGTCTATGAAAATCATATAATTTAATAAAAAGATCCATAAAATGTCTGTTGAGATCATCAATTTCAACTGAAAAATAAAAGAAGACAAACTTACGCTATAATAATCATATCATTTTATAAAAGATCCATGTCCCCAATAAAATGTAGAAAATAGACCCGAACTCAGAAAAATACCTAAAAGTATCTGTTGGAACCAGGAGATCGCCATCTTCAACTGAAAAATAAAACAAGACAAAATTAGGCTATAAAAATCATAAGATGTAATATAAATATTCATATCTTATAGAAAATGTAGAAAATAGCACAGATCTCAGAAAAATCACGCAAAAATATCCGTTGAAACCGGGAGATCACCATATTCAATGGAAAAAATAAGAGAAGACAAAATTAGGCCAAAATCCTATCATTTAATAAAAAGATACATTTTTCGAGAAAATGTCGAAAAATAGCCCCGAGCTCAAAAAAGCCGTAAAAATGTCCGTTGGAATCAAAAGATCGCCATCTTCAACTGAAAAATAATGGAAGATAAAATTAAACAACAAAAATTTCCATTGTAACGGGGAGATCGCCATCTTTAAAAGAACAAAATTAGGCAATAAAATCCATCATTTAATATAAAGATACATCTCTTACAAAAAATATAGAAAATAACCCATATATCAGAAAAATCCACAAAAATATCCGGTGAAACCGGGGGATCGCCATCATCATCTGAAAAATAAACGAAGACAAAATTAAAAAATCATATCATTTAATAAAAAGAAACATATCTTCCAGAAAATGTAGAAAATAGCCCCGAGGTCGGAAAAATCCGCAAAAATAGCCTTTGGAACCTGGAGATCGACATCTTCAACTAAAAAAATAAAGGAAGACTACTTAGGCTATAAAAATCTTATCATTTAATATAAAGATTCATATCATATAGGTATTAAAAATAGCCCGGAGATCAGAAATATCCGTTAAAATGTCTATTAGAACCGGGAGATTTCGCCATCTTTAACGAAAAATAAATGAAGATAAAATTTGGTCAAAAAATCATATCTTCCAGATAATGTAGAAAAATAGCGCTGAGTTCAGAAAAAAAATAAAAAATGTCCGTTGGAATCTGGAGATCTCCATCTACAGCTGAAAAAAGAGAATATATAATTAGGTCAAAAAATCTTATCATTTAATAAAAGATATGTATCTCCCCGAAAATTTATAAAAATAGCCCCAAGCTCAGAAAAATACGTAAAAATATCCATTGGAATCGGGAGATTACCATCTTAACTGAAAAATAAGAGAAGATAAAATTAGCTTATAAAAATCATATCATTCAATATAAAGATTCATACCTTACAGAAAATATAGAAAATAGCTCGTAGCTCAAAAAATTCTGTAAAAATGTCTGTTGTAACCCGGAGTTGCCATCTTCAACGAAAAAATAGGAGGATACAAAATTAGGACATAAAAATCATATCATTTAATATAAAGATTCATGACTTACAGAAAATGTAGAAAATAGCCCGAAGTTCAGCAAAATCCACAAAAAATTCTGTTGGAACCGGGAAATCGATAATTTTAAACTAAAAAAATTGGAGAAAACTAAATTGGGCGATAAAAATCAAATCATTTAATAAAAGGGCAAATTCTTCAAGAAACTGTAGAAAATTGTCTCGAGATCAGAAAAATCCGCAAAAATATCCGTTGGAAACCGAGAGCTCGCCATCTTCAACAGAAAAAAGAGAAGATAAAATAAGGTCAAAACATCATATAATTTAATAAAATGATCCATATCTTTTTAGACAATGTAGAAAATAGCATATTTAAGAAAAATCTGCAAATATTTCTATTGGAACCGGAAGATCGCCATCTTCAATTGAAAAATAAGAGAAGACAAATTAGGCTATAAAATTATTGCATTTAATATAAATATCGATGTCTTACCAAAAATGTGGAAAATTGCCCGGAGCTATGAAAAATTCACAAAAAGGTCTGTTAGAACCAGGAGATCGACATATTCAACGAAATGAAATAAGAGAAGACAAAATTAGGACCAAAAATT
>JAULAV010008432.1:0-75059 GCA_030789695.1 Scilla litardierei
GAAGTAGTTCCAGGGGCCTCTTCGAAGTACTGCTTTCTTTAAACTTAAAAGATGATTTACTAAGTTTATCTCTTTGACATGAATCACAAAAGTTTTTCTTACTAAAAGCAATTTTTGGAAAACCTTTGACTAGATCATGCTTAGCTAACTTATATAAGTGCTTGAAATGAACATGACCAAAATGGCGATGCCATAAATAGTTGTTTATTTGTGTTAGCAACTAAGCAATGTTTTACGGTTTTAGGCAAGCTCAAATAATAAATATTTTATGCCTAATACCGGTAAATAAAACATGTGAATTAGAATCAACAATTTTACACATACCCTCTCCAAAATTAACCTTGAAATCTTTGTCACAAAGTTGGCTAATGGAGATGAGGTTGTGACATAAACCACTAACTAGAAATACATTAGTAATTAAAGGTTTGGAGGAGTTTCCAACTATACCCGCTCCAATGAGGGTTCCCTTTTGGTTACCTCCAAAAGTGACAGTTGCACCATTCTTGATGCTAATCACTTCAGAGAGTAAAAAAGGATCTCCCGTCATATGTTTAGAACAACCACTGTCGAGATCCATCCATTCCTTTTAGAGCTAGTTTGACCTTTATAGCTCTCTTTCTTTCTCTTGGGTATTTACATAGTATACCATACACTCATGATACCCAATTTTTGTTGGGTCCAAGGGGATTAGCCCTTTGGAAGCCAAGTCCAAGTGGACTTCCTCTTCCCAACATAATTACCATTATTAATAATATCATGAAAATAGGAATCAACATATGCATTCCTATCATTTAAGCTAATGTTCTTAGGACCCCAAATGGTGTATGTTTTGGGAGTCCTTTTCCTAGTTGCATGCATAGTTGTTAGATTTCTATGTGGTGCATGCTTCTTAGGAACATGGGTTCTAGCATAAAAATGAGGTGGTGGATATGCATTGGACATATGAGGGTTGTATGCATGCTTGGAAACATGAATGTTGTATGAAACATACGGGTCATGCATGTGGAGGATGTGCATATATGTAAGAATGATGCATATGAGCATATAGATGTATAAGAGCACGTACATGAGTATTTCTCATGTGTGGATTTGTACGTTGGAGCATAGAAAGTGTCATGAGTATCCACTTGTGAAGTATGATATTTCCTACGTGGATGAAGCTTTATGTACATGTAAGCATGGCTTCTCTTTTGGTTTCCACCCTTAGTGGGTTTCTTGCCAAAAATAAGAGACAGTGAAGTGGTGACTTTTTTGGTAGGTTTTCTACCTATAGTGTCTGTGACACCACTTGTGGATGCTCCTGAGGATGGTCTCACAAAGTCTATAGTGACACCACTATAGGAGGTGCAAGCATTGGATGTATTTGCTTCCACAAAACCAAGACCAACACGATGTGTGGCCGAAAATTGGTTTGCTAGCAAATCGTCCAATTGTCCTTTCCCCTTATTAAATCTCACAATACGGGAGGACATGAGGTCATATTTCTCCTTAAATGAAGAAATGTTGGTATCCAAGGTGGACACATGTGCTCTGAGCTCGTGCACTTGGGTTTTAAGAGACCCATTCTCTAAACCCAATTGTGTGTGTCGTGAAACTAGATCACTATTATCCTTAGGATGTGTTTGATCTAGTTGAGATTTGAGGATATTCGCCTCATTTCTCAAAGTGACATTTTGAGAAGCTAAATTCGCTTTCTCAATGGTCAAAGTATCAACAATGGTGTCATTGTTGATAATGCATGAAATGGTTAGATTTCTAACATTCAATTTCTTTAAACCAGTATATCTAAGCATTAAATATTGATACTTAGCAAATAATTCTTCATTAGCAATACGCAATTCATCCATAGTTACCTCGTTTTCATCCATGTCGGAATCACTTTCATCGTAGAGTGAATCTTCTCTGGCCATGAAACACATGTGTGCACTTTCATCCTTCTCATCATCGGATTCGCTTGATGAGTCTCCACTTGAGCCATCGAATGTAACTACTAGTCCTTTCTTCTTATCTTTCTTATTCTTGTCGGACTTGTGGTACTTCGGAGCCTTCCACTTCTCTTTGTTTCGTAGCATTGTGGAATCATTCTTGATGTGCCCTGGATTATTACAATTAAAGCAAAGAGAGGAAGTGTTATTAGTAGAATTAAATCTATTCTTAGAGGAAAATTTACCTTTGCGAAAGAAGCGTTGGAACTTCTTCGCCATTTGAGCCATTTCATCTAAGTCCATCTCATTTTCTGATTCTTCACTATCGGAGGATGAGGAATTGGCTTTGAATGCCGAAGCTTTCTTATTGGCCTCCGAAGGGTTCATCGTAGCTCGAATCTTTAATCGGTTCTCCCGTCTTACTTCGTAAGACATGAGAGTGCCGATAAGGTTCATAACTGTGTAAGACTTCAAGTCGTTGACCTCCTCGATGGCGATAGCTCTTCTTTTCCACTTGGAGGTCATTCCAATTATGATCTTCCTTACCTTATCTTGTTGGGAATAGACGTGTTCGAGAGCTTCCAATTCATTAGTGATATCGGTAAAACATCCGTACATCGATGCTATGCTTTCATTTTCCTGCATATGAAACATATCGAAATTTTGCACGGCAATATAGAATTTAGAAAGTTTTACATTGTTCATTCCCTCATGGGTAACGACGAGATAGTTCCAAATTTGATATGCACTCTTACATGTGCATATCTTGTTGAACTCATCTGGGTCCAACGCACAATGAAGAGCGTTCATTACCTTTGCGTTGTTGATTTTGGCAGATTTCTCGGTAGCCGTCTATTTTCGAAATCCTCTTCGGTGGGCTCGATGTATTCCTTATGGAGGGTTCTCCAAAGGGAAGCACTCCTTAGGAACGTCTCCATCCGCCATTTTCAATAGCCAAAGTTCGTGCCATTGAAACGCGGAGGACGCACCGTTGATTGTCCTTCGAAAACTGTGGAAGCTCCATCACGATCATGATTGTTGTACGAAGTCGGTGGAGGAACGTTGTTGTTGTTGGATGCCATAGATTGAAACTTGTGCTCTAATACCAATTGTAAGGTCCCTGGCTATGAGTAAAACACTAGAAGGGGGTTGAATAGTGTTTATGCAATTTAAAAAGATATTTACACCAAATTAAATTCCTAACCAACAAATAGTGCGGAATAGAAATAAACCCAAAATGAACCAAATGCAAACGCAAGGATGTCTCAAGGGTTCAAATTACCCTAGTCACTTCTCGACTTGTTTCCTGTAATCCTACGTCCCTTCCACCCGGTTAACAACCGGATACTCAAGTTAGAACCGTGACTTGAGGTTTCCTTAAAACCCACTTGTAGCAACCCTACAAGTGAAATCGAAATACAATCAATTGACCTTGACTTCTACAACTTGGGAGCAAGCAAACCACTCTCACAAACCGAGAGTAAATCAAATAACTAATGATATGAAATATGAAATTAACAACACTTATAATCACCTATGCTTTGAAGTAGAACTTGAAGAAGAAGTGAGCTGTGTGTTGAAAGACTCTCTTGGAAGAGAGGAAAGCCATTTCTCTTGACTGCACCAAATGCCTAGAAGATTTCTCTTTGGTTCTAGGTTGGAGAGCAAGAGACTGAAGATTGGAATTCTAGGGCTTTATGATTTGAGAGCTTTGATCTTGAGAGAATGAAAGCTTGAATGTTTGAGCAAGAGATAATCAAAGTGTCTAGCCTCTCAATGGAACAGTAGAGGCTTCTTTTATAGGTTTCTCATATCCTTCAAACGAAATCAACAAAAACCCTTTTGAAATCCATGAGGAAAAACCCAATGGATAGAATCTGCGTCTGCAACAATCGACTGTTGAATAAATCACAGTCGACTGCTGCACAATGACATAGGGTAGGTGAGAATTCATAACAGTAACTTACCACGTGGACAGTCGACTGATGTGGCATAGACAGTCGATTGTTGAACCAACAGGCGACAGTAAATCCTGCTACAGGCGACTGGCCGTAAGTTGGGTAAGTTGATGAAATCTGAAAAACGTCTGGAAGAACAGGACAGGCGACTGATGAAGAGAAGACAGTCGACTGTTACACTGAACTGGCGACTGTAATTCCTTCTACAGACGACTATCAAGACCCTAAGATTTTCAGAGAGTTGAGTCATCAAATAGGCTCAAAGACAGACGACTATTGAAGCATTGACAGTCGACTGTTCCATTGGACAGTCGACTGTAAATCCAATAATAGTCGACTGACTAGATTAAACAGAGAAATAAATTTTGGGCTAAAGATAGACAGACGACTGATTAACAAAACACAGTCGACTGTCACTTGGACATGCGCATGTGAATCGTTCATAAGTCGCCTGTGAGAGTTAAAGCTAAGAAGCCCAAAACTAGACTGAAAAAGTTTGTGCATAATAGGCGACTGTAGAACAAAACACAGTCGACTGTTTTGAGACAGGCGACTGTAAATCGTTCAGCAGTCGACTGTTATATACATGACATGCACAAGCTAGATAGAAATGAATTGGAGTCTAAGGAAGGTTGATCTAATGGTATCCTAAGACTGAAATGAAGATGTGTGTGCTCCAACAAAGTTCTACTTCTAAGCTATATACTAGAAGAGAAACAAGAAAGTTACATTTGACGAACTCTCTCTTCTTTCCAACACATGAGCTTGAAGTCATCTAGGAGCTTCAATCACCATCTACGATCATCCAATCCATTTCGTTTGCTTTCAACGATCTTTGAGTATCATCCATTGCTAATAGATCTTCATAATAAGCTTAGGCAATGGATTAACTGCAAATAGGGGATTAGTCACAAGTATTTATGTTTGCTCATCATTAACACCAAGTAGGGGGAAGTCCAATACTCAACATGGTGATCTCTTGGTTCCAACGGAAATTTTTACGGATTTTTCTAAGCTCTAGGCTATTTTTTATATATTCTGAAAGATATGGATCTTTATATTAATTGATATGATTTTTATGGTCTAATTTTGTCCTCTTATTTTTCAGTTGAAGATGGAGATCTCCCGGTTCCAATGGACATTTTTTGTGTATTATTCTGACCTCGGGGCTATTTTCTAAATTTTCTAGAATATAGGTATCTATTTATTAAATGATATTATTTTTGGCCTAATTTTATCTTCTCTTATTTTTTAGTTGAAGAAGGCTCCTGGTTCCAACAGACATTTTTTGGATTTTAATGAGTTCGGTGCTATTTTCTATATTTATGAAAGATAATGATTTTTTATAAAATGATATAATTTTTATAGCCTACATTTGTCTTCTCTTATTTTTTCAGTTGAAGATGGAGATCTACCGTTCCAACAGACATTTTTGCACATCTTTCTTAGCTTGTGACTATCTTTCTACCTTTTCTGGAAGATTTGGATATTTTAATTAGATGATATGATTTTTGGCCTAAATTTGTCTTCTCTTTTTTTAGTTGAAGATGGCGATCACCCGGTTCCAATTTACATTTGTGCGATTTTTTTTAGCGTCGGGCTATTTTCTACATTATATATAAGATATGGATATTTATATTAAATGATTTGATTTTTGTAGCTTAATTTTGTCTTCTCTTATTTTTTAGCCGAAGATGGCGATCATCCGGTTCCAACAGACATTTCTTGCAGATTTCTCTAATCTCTTGGCTATTTTTCTATAAGATATATATATTTTTAAGAAATGATATGATTGTTGGCCTAATTTTGTCTTCTCTTTTTAAGTGGAAGATGGCGATCTCCCAGTTCCAACGGATAGTTTTACGGATTTTTGAGAGCTCAGGCTATTTTTTATATTTTATGAAAGATATGAATCTTTTTACTAAATGATATGATTATTTGGCCTAATTTTGTGTTCTCTTTTCTTAGTTGAAGATGGCGATCTCCCGGTTACAATGGACATTTTTACGGATTTTTCAGAGCTCCGGACTATTTTCTATATTTTATTGAAAGACATGAACTTTTTATTAAAGGATATGATTTTTTGGCCTAATTTTTTCTTCTATTATTTTTCAATTGTACATGGCGAGCTCCCGGTTCCAACTGACAGTTTTGCGGATTTTTTGAGCTTCGAGGTATTTTCTACATTTTATGGAACGTATGTCTCTTTTTATTTAATGATATAATTTTTATAGCCTAAGTCTGTCTTGTCTTATTTTTCAGTTGAACATGGCGATCTCCCATTTCCAACGGACATTTTTGAGGATTTTTTGAGTTGGGGCTATTTTCTATATTTTATGGAAGATATGGATCTTTTTATTAAATGATATGATTTTTATAGCCTATATTTGTCTTCTGTTATTTTTCAGTTGAATATGAAGATTTACTATTTCCAACGGACATTTTTGCGGTTTTTTTGAGCTCAGGGGCTATTTTATTCAGTTAATTAAGGATATTGATATTTTTATTAAATGGTGATTTTTATAGTCTAAGTTTGTCTTCTCTTATGTTTTAGTTGAATATGGCGATCTCCTGGTTCCAACGGAAATTTTTGCGGATTTTTCTGACATCGAGCCTATTTTCTATATATTCTGGAAGATATGGATCTTTTTGTTAAATAATAAGATTTTTCGGCCTAATTTTGTCTTCTCTTATTTTTTCATTGAAAATGGCGATCTCCCGGTTCCAACAGTCCTATTTGCCAATTTTTCTTAGCTCCGGGCAGTTTTCTACATTTTCTGTAAGACATGGATCATTATACAAAATGAGATTATTTTTATAGCCTAATTTTGTCTTTTCTTATTTTTTTCTATTGATGATGGCGATCTCCCGATTCCAATAGACAATTTTGCCCATTTTTCTGAGGTCTGGGCTATGTTCTAAAGTTTATTGAAGATATGTATCTTTTAATTAAATGATATGATTTTTATCGCCTAATTTTGTCTTCTCTTATTTTTGAAAATATCAATCTCACGGTTCCAAATTTTCTAAAATATATGGATCATTTTATAAAATGATATGATTTTTAGCCTTATTTTGTCTTCTCTTATTTTTTTGTTGAAGATGACGATCTCCCGGTTCCAACGGACTTTTTTGCGGATGTTTCTGAAATCTGAGTTAGTTTCTAAAGTTTATTGAAGATATGTTCTTTTTATTAAATGATATGATTTTTATCGCATAATTTTATCTTCTCTTATTTTTTTAGTTGAAAATGTCAATCTTCCTGTTCCAACAGAAATTTTCGCAGATTTTTCTGAACTCCGGGTTATTTTCTACATTTTTTGTAAGATATAAATCTTTTTATTAAATGATAAGAGTTTTATGGCTAATTTTGTTTTCTCTTTTTTTCGTTGAAGATGGCAGACTCTTGGTTCCAACAAACCTTTTTACAAATTTTTCTGAACTACGGGCTATTTTCTACATTTTCTGTAAGATGTGAATCTGTATATTAAATGAAATGATTTTTATAACCTAATTTTTCTTCTCTTGTTTTTAAGTTGAAGATGTTGATCTCCCAATTCCAACGGATATTTTTGCGTATTTTTCTGAACTCGGGGCTATTTTTCTAAATTTTCGGGAAGATACAGATTTTTTATTAAATAATAGGATTTTTTGGCCTAATTTTGTATTCTCTTTTTTAGTTGTAGATAGCGATCTCCCGGTTCCAACGGACATTTTTGATTCTTTTTTTTGAGTTCGAGGCTATTTTTCTACATTTTTGAACGATTTAGATCTTTTTATTAAATGATATGATTTTTTGGCCTTATTTTTTCTTCTCTTATTTTTTAGTTGAAGATGGCGATCTTTCGGTTCCAACAGAAATTTTTGCAGATTTTTCTAAGATCTGAACTATTTTCTACATTTTCTTAATGATATGGATCATTTTATTAAATGATAAGATTTGCCTAATTTTGTCTTCTCTTATTTTTTTTTGTTAAAGATGACGATCTCGCGGTTCCAACGGACATTTTAGCGGATTTTTTTCGCTTGGGTCTATTTTGTACATTTTATTGAAGATATATATCTTTTATTAAATGATATGATTTTTGTAGAGTCATTTTCTCTTCAATTATTTTTCTGTTAATTATGTTGATCTGCCGGTTCCAACGGACTTTTTTTGCGGATTTTTCTGAACTCAGGACGATTTTTCTACATTTTCTAGAAGATATAGATTTTTTTATTAAATGATTAATGTTTTGGTCTAATTTTGTCTTCATTTAATTTTTTGGTCTAATTTTGTCTTCATTTAATTTTTCATTGAAGATGGCGATCTCCCGGTTCTGCCAGACATTTTTACGGATTTTTTAAGCTCCGGACTGTTTTCTACATTTTCTGAAAGATATGAATCTTTTTATTTAATGATAGATTTTTATAGCCTAAATTTGTCTTGCCTTATTTTTCAGTTGAAGATGGCGATCTCCCGGTTCCAAAGGATATTTTTGCGGATTTTTCTGACCTCGTGGATATTTTCTATATTTTCTGGAAAATATGATTATTTTATTAAATAATATGTTTCTTCTCTTATTTTTTAGAAGAAGATGTCGATCTCCCGGTTCCAACAGATATTTTTGCGGATTTTTGTTATCTACGGGCTATTTTCTATATTTTCGGTAAGATATGGATGTTTATATTAAATGATTGAATTTTTATAACCTAATTTTGTCTTCCCTCATTTTTCTGTTGAAGATGGTGATCTCCCGGTTACAACGGATATTTTTGCTGATTTTTTAAGCTAGATCTTATTTTCTTCATTTTATGGAATGTGCGGATATTTTTATCAAATGATATGCTTTTTGCAGTCTAATTTTGTCTTCTCTTATTTTTCAGTTGAAGATGACGATCTTTCTATTCCAACGAATATTTTTGCAGATTTTTCTGAGCTCAGGCTATTTTTCAGCATTTTCTTGAAAATATCGATCTTTTTATTAAATGATATGATTTTTGGCCCAATTGTGTATTCTCTTATTTTTTTGTTGAAGATGGCGATCTCCAAGTTTCAACAGATATTTTTGCCGGATTTTCTAAGCTCCGTGCTATTTTCTACCTTTTCTGTAAGATATGAATCTTTATATTAAATCTTTTGATTTTTGTAGCCTACTTTTGTCTTCTTTTATTTTTTAGTTGAATATGGCGATCTTCTGGTTCCAACAGACTGTTTAGGAATTATTCTGAGCTCCGAGTTATTTTCTACAATTTATTAGAGATTTGTTTTTTAAATGAACGATTATAATAGCCTAAGTTTGTCTTCTCTTATTTTTCAGTTGAAGATGACGATCTCCCGGTTCCAACAGACATTTTATGGATCTTTTTATTAAATGAAATGATTTTGATAGACTAAGCTTGTCTTCTCTTATTTTTAAGTTGAAAATGACGATCTGACGGTTCCAATGGACATTTTTGTGGATTTTTCTGACTGCGAAACTATTTTCTACATTTTCTGAAAGACATGGATCGATTTATTAAATGAAATGATTTTCATAGACTAAGCTTGTCTTCTCTTATTTTTAGTTGAAAAGGGATGATCTCTGGGCTCCAATGGACATTTTTGTGGATTTTTCTGACTGCGAGACTATTTTCTACATTTTTGAAAGACGTGGATCTATTTATTAAATGATATGATTTTTGGCATAATTTTGTCTTATCTTATTTTCAGTTGAAGATAGCGATCTCCAGGTACCAACAGACATATTTGCGGATTTTTTTGAGCTCGAAGCTATTTTCTACATTTCATGTAAGAAATGGATCTTTCATTAAATGATATGATTTTTATAGCATAAGTTTTCATTATCTTTTTTCAGTTGAAGATCGCGATCTCCCGGTTTCAACGGACTTTTTTACGGATTTTTCTTAGCTTGGGACTATTTTTCTACATTCTCTGGAAGATACGGATCTTTTGATTAAATGATATGATTTTTGGCCTAATTCTGTCTTCTCCTTTTTCTGTTGAAAATTGTGATCTCCTGGTTCCAGACATTTTAAAGATTCTCCTGAACTCCGGGCCATTTTCTAAATTTTCTATAAGATATGAATCTTCATATTAAATGATAAGATTTTTATAGCCTAATTTTGCATTCTCTTATTTTTAATTTGAAGATGGCGATGTCTTGGTTCCAACGGACATTATTGTGGATTTTTTTGAGCTCCTGATTATTTTCTGTATTTTCTGAAAGATATATCTTTGTATTAAATTAGAAGATTTTTGGCCTAATTTTGTCTTCTTTATTTTTCAGTCGAAGATGGCGATCTCCAGATTTCTTCGGATTTTTCTTAGCTGCCATCAAATTTCCACATTTTCTGGAAGATATAGATCGTTTTATTAAATGATATGATTTTTGGCCTAATTATGTCATCTCTTATTTTTTTAGTTGAAAATGACAATCTCCCGGTTCCAATTGACTTTTTTGCGGATTTTTCTATGTTTCGAGCTATTTTATACATTTTACTGAAGATATCTTTATATTAAATGATAGGATTCTAATAGCCTAATTTTGTCTTCTCTTATTTTAAGTCTAATATGGCGATCTCCTTGTTCCAACAGAAATTTTTACGGATTTTTTTGAGAGCGTGGCTATTTTCTAGATGTATTTGAAGATATGGATCATTTTATTAAACGATATGATTTTTATGGCCTGATTTTGTTTTATCTTATTTTTTAGTTGAAAATGACCATCTCCTAGTTCCAACAGGCATTTTTGCGAATTTTTCTGAGCGTAGGGCTCATTTATACATTTTCTGGAAGACATGTATCTTTTTATTAAATGATATGATTTTTGGCCTGACTTTGTCTTCTATTATTTTTTAGTTGAAGATGGAGATCTCCCGGTTCCAACAAATATTTTTGTGTATTTTTCAGTTAATGATATGAATTTGTAAATTAAATGATAGCCCGGAGCTCAGAAAAATCCGCAAAAATGTCCGTTGGAATCGGGAGATCACCATCTTCAACTGGAATATAAGAGAAGACAAAATTAGGCTAAAAATCATATCATTTAATTAAAAGACCGACATATTCAACTAGAAAATAATAGGGGACAAATTTAGGATATAAAAATCATATCAATTAATAAAAAGATTCATATCTTTCATAAAATGTTGAAAATAGCACCAGGCTAATATATAAAAATCTTATCAGTTGAAGATGGCGATATCCCGGTCACACCGGACATTTTTATAGATGAACATGGCAATTTCCCGATTCCGAATTTTCTCTTCTCTTAAATTTCAGTTGAAGATGTCGATCTTTCGGTCCCAACGGACATTTTTGCGGAATTTTCTCAGCTCGGGGCTATTTTCTACATTTTTGCGGATCTTTCGGTCCCAAAGGTATGAATCTTTTTATTAAATGATATGATTTTTGGCCTAATTTTGTCTTCTCTTACATTTCAGATGAAGATGGCTATCATTCGGTTCAAACAGACATTTTTATAAATTCTTAGCTCAGGGCTATTTTCTACATTTTCTGTAAGATATGGATATTTAGATTAAATGATATGATTTTTATAGCCAAATTTAGTCTTCTCTTATTTTTCAGTTGAAGACGACGATCTCCCGACGGATATTTTTACGGATTTTTCAGAGCTCAATACTATTTTTTTACATTTTATTGAAAATATGGATCTTTTTATTAAATGATATGATTTTTAGTAAATTGAACATGGCGATCTCCTGGTTCTAATGGACATCTTTGCGGATTTTTCTGAGCTCGGAATTATTTTTCTTTATTTTCTGGAAGCAATGGATCTTTTTTATTATTGATATGATTTTTGACCTAATTTTCTCTCCTCTTATTTTTTATTTGAAGATGGCGAACTCCCGGTTCCAACAGACATTTTTGCAGATTTTTTTGAGCTCGGAATATGTTCTACAATTTATTGAAGAAGTGTTTCATTTTATTAAATAATAAGATTTTTATAGACTAAGTTTGTCTTTTCTTATTTTCAGTTGAAGATGGTGATATCATGTTTCCAACGGAATTTTTTGAGGATTTTTCTGATCTCGGTGCTATTTTCTAAATTTTATAAAATATTTGGATCTTTTTACTAAATGATGTGATTTTTATAGCCTACGTTTGCCTTCTCTTATTTTTTTTTCAAGTTGAATATGGCGATTTCCCGATTCCAACAGACATTTTTGCGGATTTTTCTAAGGTCGGGGCTATTTTCTACATTTTATTGAAGATATAAATATTTTTATTAAATGATATGATTTTTGTAGCCTAATTCTATCTTCACTTATTTTTAGTTAAAGTTGGCGATCTCCTGGTTCCAACTGACATTTTTTCGGTTTTTCTGAGCGGTGCTATTTTTCTACATTTTTAGAAGATATGTATCTTTTATAAATGATATGATTTTTGGACTAATTTTTCTTCTCTTGTTTCCTTCGTTAAAGATGGCAATCTCCAGGTTCCAACGGACATTTTTGCGGATTTTTCTGAGCTCCGGATAATTTTCTACATTTTCTGTAAGATATGGATATTTATATAAAATGATATGATTTTATAGCCTATTTTTGTCTTCTCTTATTTTTAAGTTGAAGATAGCGATCTCCCGGTTCCAACAGAAATTTTTGTGTATTTTCCTAAGCTCGGGTCTATATTCTATATTTTTGGAAGAGAATGATCTTTATATTAATTGATAGGATTTTTGTTACCTAAGTTTGTCTTCTCTTATTTTCCAGTTGATGATGGCGATCTTTTTATTAAAGGATAAGATTTTTGGCCTTATTTTGTCCTATCTTATATTTCGGTTGAAGATGACGATCTCCCGGTTCCAATGGACATTTTTGCAGATTTTTCTGAGCTCCGGACTATTTTTTCACTTTTTGGAAGATATGTATCATTTTATTAAATGATATGATATTTTGGCCTAATTTTGTCTTCTCTTATTTTTCAGTTGAATTTTATTAAATGATATCAGAGAAGAAAAAATTATGGCAAAAATGTCTGTTAAAACTGAGAAATCACCCTTTTCAACTGAAATTTAAGAGAAAAGAAAATTCGGAACCGGAAAATTGCCATGTTCATCTATAAAAATGTCTGATGTAACCGGGATATCGCCATCTTCAACTGATAAGATTTTTATATATCATTTTTGGAGATTGGTGCTATTTTCTACTTGTAATGAAAGATATGGATCTTTTTATTAATTGATATGATTTTTATAGCCTAAATTTGTATTCTCTTATTTTCCAGTTGAAGATGTCGGTCTTTTTATTAAATGATATGATTTTTGGCCTAATTTTGTCTTCTCTTATATTCCAGTTGAAGATGGTGATCTCCCGTTTCCAACAGACATTTTTGCATATTTTTCTGAGCTCCGGACTATTTTTCCACTTTTTGGAAGATATGTATCATTTTATTAAATGATATGATATTTTGGCCTAATTTTGTCTTCTCTTATTTTTTTTCAGTTGAAGATGACGATCTCCCGGTTCCAACGAACATTTTTGCAGATTTTTCAGAGCTCATTGTTATTTTCTTCACTTTCTGAAAGATAATAAACTTTACATTAAATGATATGATTTTTATATCCTAATTTTTCTTCTCTTATTTTTCATTTGAAGATGACGATCTCCAGGTTTCAACGGACATTTTTGCGGATTTTTCTGACCTCCGGGCTATTTTCTTTATTTAATTCAAGATATGAACTTTATTAAATGATAAGATTTTTATAGCTTAATTTTGTCTTCTCATATTTTTCAGTTGAAGATGGCGATCCCCATGTTCAAATGGACATTTTTTGCGGATTTTTCTTGGCTTTGGGCTTTTTTCTACATTTCCTAGAAGATATGAATCTTTTTATTAAATGATTTAATTTTTTGGCCTAAATTTTGTCTTCTCTTTTTTCAGTTGAATTTTGCGATATCCCGGTTCCAACGGACATTTGTGCTGATTTTTTTGATCTCGGTTCTATTTTCTACATTTTATGCCAGATATGTATCTTTTTATTAAATGATAAGATTTTTTGGCCTAATTTTGTCTTCTTTTATTTTTATGTTGAAGATGGCTATCTCCCGGTTCCAACGAACATTTTTTCGGATTTTTCTTAGCTCCAAGCTATTTTCTACATTTTCTGTTTGATATGAATCTTTATATTAAATGATATGATTTTTATAACCTATTTTTTCTTCTCTTATTATTCAATTCAAAATGGCAATCTCCCAGTTCCAACGGACATTTTTGCCGATTTTCTGAGCTTGGGGCTATTTTTCTATATTTTCGGGAAGTTATGTATCTTATTAGTAAATGATATGATATTTTTACCTAATTTTTTCTTCTTTTATTTTTTAGTTGAAGATGGCAATCTCCCTATTCTAATGAACATTTTTACAGATTTTTCTAAGCTCGGGCTATTTTCTACATTTTCAGACAGTTATGTATCTTTTTATTAAATGATTGTATTTTTATAGCCTAATTTTGGCTTTGTGATTTTTAAGTTGAAGGTGGCGATTACCCGGTTGCAACAGACATTTTTGCGTATTTTTTGAGCTCGATGCTATTTTCTACATTTTATGGAAGATATAGAGCTTTTTATTAAATAATATGATTTTATGGCCTACTAGCCTTCTCTTATTTTTTTTCAGATAAAGATGTCAATCTCTCAATTCCAACGGACATTTTTCGCAGATTTTTCTGAGCTATAGCCTATTTTATACATATTCTGATAGATATGGATCTTTATATTAAATGATATGATTTTTATGGTCTAATTTTGTCTTCTCTTATTTCTCAATTGAAGATGACGATCTCTCGGTTCCAATAAATATTTTCGCATATTATTCTGACCTCGAGGCTATTTTCTAAATTTTCTAGAATATATGTATCTTTTATTGAATGATATTATGTTTTTCTTAATTTTGTCTTCTCTTATATTTCAGTTGAAGATGGCGATCTATCGCTTCCAACGGACACTTTTGCGGATTTTTATGAGCTCAGTGCTATTTTGTATATTTTATGAGTGATAAGAATCTTTTTATTAAATGATACGATTTTCATTGCCTACATTTGTCTTTTCTTACTTTTTTCTATTGAAGATAACGATCTACCCATTCCAACGGACATTTTGGCGGATTTTTCTTATCTTGGGACTATTTTTCTACCTTTTCTGAAGATATGGAAATTTTAATTAAATGATATGATTTTTGGGCTCAATTTTGTCTTCTCTTTTTTCAGTTAAAGATCACGATCTCCCCGTTCCAATTTACATTTGTGCGGATATTTTTGAGCTACGAGCTATTTTACACATTTCTATAAGATATAGATCTTTATATTAAATGATATGATTTTTATAGCATAATTTTGTCTTCACTTATTTTTCAGCTGAAGATGGAGATCTCCATGTTCCAACGGACATTTTTGCAGATTTTTCTGAGCTCAGGACTATTTTTGTACATTATCGGGAAGTTATAAATATTTTTATTAGATGATATGATTTTTGGCCAAATTTTGTCTTTTCTTATTTTTTTAGCTAAAGATGGCGATCTCCCAGTTCTAATGGATATTTTTGAGGATTATTCTGACCTCGGGGCTATTTTCTAAATTTTCTGGAAGATAAGGATCTTTTTATTAAATGATTTGATTTTTGGTCTAATTTTACCTTCTTTTATTTTTCAGTCGAAGATGGCGATCTTCCGGTTCCAACTAATATATTTGCGGATTTTTCTGAACTCGGTGCTATTTTCTACATTTTATGGAAGCTCGGTGCTATTTTCCAACTAATACATTTTCTATATAGCTTCCATAAAATGTAGAAAATAGCACCGAGTTCAGAAAAATCCGCAAATATATTAGTTGGAACCGGAAGATCGCCATCTTCGACTGAAAAATAAAAGAAGGCAAAATTAGACCAAAAATCAAATCATTTAATAAAAAGATCCTTATCTTCCAGAAAATTTAGAAAATAGCCCCGAGGTCAGAATAATCCTCAAAAATATCCATTAGAACTGGGAGATCGCCATCTTTAGCTAAAAAATAAGAAAAGACAAAATTTGGCCAAAAAATCATATCATTTAATAAAAATATTCATAACTTCCCGAAAATGTACAAAAATAGCACTGAGCTCAGAAAAATATGCAAAAATGTCTGTTGGAACATGGAGATCTCCATCTTCTGCTGAAAAATAAGTGAAGACAAAATTATGCTATAAAAATCATATCATTTAATATAAAGATCTATATCTTATAGAAATGTATAAAATAGCACGTAGCTCAAAAATATCTGCACAAATGTAAATTGGAACCGAGAGATCGCCATCTTCCACTGAAAAAAGAGAAGACAAAATTGAGCCCAAAAATCATATCATTTAATTAAAATTTCCATACCTTCAGAAAAGGTAGAAAAATAGTCCCAAGCTAAGAAAAATCTGCAAAAATGTCTGTTGGAATGGGTAGATCGTTATCTTCAACAGAAAAAAATAAGAAAAGACAACTGTAGGCAATAAAAATCATATCATTTAATAAAAAGATTCTTATCACTCATAAAATATAGAAAATAGCACTGAGCTCATAAAAATCCGCAAAAGTGTACGGTGGAACCGATAGATCGCCATCTTAACCTGAAATATAAGAGAAGACAAAATTAGGACAAACATAATATCATTCAATAAAAAGATACATATATTCTAGAAAATTTAGATAGCCTCGAGGTCAGAATAATATGCAAAAATGTTTATTGGAACCGAGAGATCGTCATCTTCAACTGAGAAATAAGAGAAGACAAAATTAGACCATAAAAATCATATCATTTAATATAAAGATCCATGTCTCTCAGAATATGTATAAAATAGGCTAGAGCTTAGAAAAATCTGCAAAAAATGTCCGTTGGAACTGAGAGATGACATCTTCAACTGAAAAAAATAAGAGAAGGCTAGCAGGCATAAAATCATATTATTTAATAAAAAGCTCTATATCTTACATAAAATGTAGAAAATAGCATCGAGCTCAAAAAATACGCAAAAATGTCTGTTGCAACCGGGTGATCGCCACCTTCAACTTAAAAATTAGAAAGCCAAAATTAGGCTATAAAAATACAATCATTTAATAAAAAGATACATAACTTTCTGAAAATGAAGAAAATAGCCCGAGCTTAGAAAATCTGTAAAAATGTTCATTAGAATAGGGAGATTGCCATCTTAAACTAAAGAATAAAAGAAGAAAAATTAGGTAAAAATATCATATAATTTACTAAAAAGATACATAACTTTCTGAAAATATAGAAATATAGCCCCAAGCTCAGAAAATCGGCAAAAATGTCGTAGGAACTGGGAGATCACCATTTTGAACTGAATAATAAGAGAAGAAAAAATTAGGTTATAAAAAACATATAACTTAATATAAATATTCATATCAAACAGAAAATGTAGAAAATAGCTTGGAGCTCAGAAAAATCCGAAAAAAATGTTCGTTGGAACCGGGAGATAGCCATCTTCAACGTAAAAATAAAAGAAGACAAAATTAGGCCAAAAAATCTTATCATTTAATAAAAAGATACATATCTGGCATAAAATGTAGAAAATAGAACCGAGATCAAAAAAATCCACACAAATATCCGTTGGAACTAGGAATCGCAAAATTCAACTGAAAAAAGAGAAGACAAAATTAGGCCAAAAAATCAAATCATTTAATAAAAAGATTCATATCTTCCAGGAAATGTAGAAAAAAGCCCAAAGCCAAGAAAAATCCGCAAAAAATGTCCATTTGAACATGGGGATCGCCATCTTCAACTGAAAAATATGAGAAGACAAAATTAGGCTATAAAAATCTTATCATTTAATAAAGTCATATCTTGAATTAAATGAAGAAAATAGCACAGAGCTCATAAAAATCCGAAAAAATGTCCGTTGGAACCTGGAGATCGTCATCTTCAACTGAAAAATAAGAGAAGAAAAATTAGGATATAAAAATCATATCATTTAATGTAAAGTTTATTATCTTTCAGAAAGTGAAGAAAATAACAACGAGCTCTGAAAAATCTGCAAAAATGTTCGTTGGAACCGGGAGATCGTCAGCTTCAACTGAAAAAATAAGAGAAGATAAAATTAGGCCAAAATATCATTTCATTTAATAAAATGATACATATCTTCCAAAAAGTGGAAAAATAGTTCGAAGCTCAGAAAAATCCGCAAAAATGTCTGTTGGAACCAGGAGATCACCATCTTCAACTGGAATATAAGAGAAAACAAAATTAGGCCAAAAATCATATCATTTAATAAAAAGACCGACATCTTCAACTGGAAAATAAGAGAAGACAAATTTAGGCTATAAAAATCGTATCAATTAATAAAAAGGTCCATATCTTTCATAACATGTAGAAAATAGCACCAAGCTCCAAAAATGATATATAAAAATCTTATCCCGGTTACATCAGACATTTTTATAGATGAATATCGCAATTTTCCGATTCCGAATTTTCTTTTCTCTTAAATTTCAGTTGAAGAGGGCGATTTCTCGGTTTCAACAGACATTTTTGCCATAATTTTTTCTTCTCTGATATCATTTAATAAAATTCAACTAAAAAATAAGAGAAGACAAAATTCGGCCAAAATATCATATCATTTAATAAAATTATACATATCTTCCAAAAAGTGAAAAAATAGTCCGGAGCTCAGAAAAATCCACAAAAATGTCCGTTGGAATCAGGAGATCGTCATCTTCAACCAAAATATAAGATAAGACAAAATAAGGCCAAAAATCTTATCCTTTAATAAAAAGATCGCCATCATCAACTGGAAAATAAGAGAAGACAAACTAAGGTAACAAAAATCATATCAATTAATATAAAGATCATTACCCTCCAAAAATATAGAATATAGCCCCGAGCTCAGGAAAATACACAAAAATTTCTGTTGGAACCGGGAGATCACTATCTTCAACTTAAAAATAAGAGAAGACAAAAATAGGCTATAAAATCATATCATTTTATATAAATATCCATATCTTACAGAAAATGTAGAAAATTACCCAGAGCTCAGAAAAATCAGTAAAAATCTCCGTTAGAACATGGAGATCGCCATCTTTAACGAAGGAAATAAGAGAAGAAAAAATTAGTCCAAAAATCATATCATTTACAAAAGATACATATCTTCTAAAAATGTAGAAAATTAGCCCCGAGCTCAGAAAATCTGCAAAAATGTCAGTTGGAACCAGGAGATCGCCAACTTTAACTAAAAATAAGTGAAGATAAAATTAGGCTACAAAAAATCATATCATTTAATAAAAATATTTATATCTTCAATAAAATGTAGAAAATAGCCCCGACCTTAGAAAAATCCGCAAAAATGTCTGTTTGAATCGGGAGATCGCCATATTCAACTTAAAAAAATAAGAGAAGGCAAACGTAGGCTATAAAAATCATATCATTTAGTAAAAAGATCCAAATATTCTTTAAATAGCACCGAGATCAGAAAAATCCTCAAAAACTTTCGTTGGAAACATGATATCACCATCTTCGACTGAAAATAAGAAAAGACAAACTTAGTCTATAAAAATCTAATTATTTAATAAAATGAACCACTTCTTCAATAAATTGTAGAAAATATTCCGAGCTTAGAAAAATCTGCAAAAATGTCTGTTGGAACCGGGAGTTCGCCATCTTCAAATAAAAAATAAGAGAAGAGAAAATTAGGTCAAAAATCATATCAATAATAAAAAAGATCCTTTGCTTCCAGAAAATATAGAAAAATAATTCCGAGCTTAGAAAAATCCGCAAAGATGTCCGTTGGAAATAGGAGATCGCCATGTTCAATTTAACAAAAATCATATCATTTAATAAAAAGATCCATATTTTCAATAAAATGTAAAAAATAGTATTGAGCTCTGAAAATCCGCAAAAATATCCGTCGGGAGATCGTCGTCTCAACTGAAAAATAAGAGAAGACTAAATTTGGCTATAAAAATCATATCATTTAATCTAAATATCCATATCTTACAGAAAATGTAGAAAATAGCCCTGAGCTAAGAATCTATAAAAAGGTCTGTTTGAACCGAATGATAGCCATCTTCATATGAAATGTAAGAGAAGACAAAATTAGGCCAAAAATCATATCATTTAATAAAAAGATTCATACCTTCCAAAAATGTAGAAAATATCCTGAAGGTCAGAAAAATCAGCAAAAATGTTCGTCCGAACCGGGAGATTGTCATTTTCAACTGAAAAATAAAAGAAGACAAACTTAGTGTATAAAAATCATATCATTTAATTAATAGATCTCTATCTTCAATAAATTATAGAAAATAGCTCCGAGCTGAGAAAATTCCGCAAAAATGTCCGTTGGGACCGAGAGATCGCCATCTTCAACTGAAATTTAAGAGAAGAGAAAATTCGGAATCAGGAAATTGCCATGTTCATTTATAAAAATGTCCGGTGTAACCGGGATATCGCCATCTTCAACTGATAAGATTTTTATATATCATTTTTGGAGCTTGGTGCTATTTTCTACATTTTATGAAAGATATGAATCTTTTTATTAATTGATATGATTTTTATAGCCTAAATTTGTCTCCTCTTATTTTCCAGTTGAAGATGTCGGTCTTTTTATTAAATGTATGATTTTTAGCCTAATTTTGTCTTCTCTTATATTCCAGTTGAAGATGGAGATCTCCCGGTTCCAACGGACATTTTTACGGATTTTTCTGAGCTCCGGGCTATCATTTAATTTACAAATTCATATCATTAACTGAAAAATATGCAAAAATATTTGTTGGAACCGGGAGATCTCCATCTTCAACTAAAAAATAATAGAAGACAAAGTCAGGCCAAAAATCATATAATTTAATAAAAAGATACATGTCTTCCAGAAAATGTATAAATGAGCCATGCGCTCAAAAGCATACGCAAAAATGCCTGTTGGAACTAAGAGATGGTCTTTTTCAACTAAAAAATAAGAGAAAACAAAATTAGGCCATAAAAATCATATCGTTTAACAAAATGATCCATATCTTCAAATAAATCTAGAAAATAGCCACGCTCTCAGAAAAATCCGTAAAAATTTCTGTTGGAACAAGGAGATCGCCATATTAGACTTAAAATAAGAGAAGACAAAATAAGGCTATAAAAAAATCCTATCATTTAATATAAAGATATCTTCAGTAAAATATAGAAAATAGCTCGAAACATAGAAAAATCCGCAAAAAAGTCAATTGGAACCGGGAGATTGTCATTTTCAACTAAAAAATAAGAGAAGACATAATTAGGCCAAAAATCATATCATTTAATAAAACGATCTATATCTTCCAGAAAATGTGGAAATTAGATGGCAGCTAAGAAAAATCCGAAGAAATCGGGAGATCGCCATCTTCGACTGAAAAAATAGAGAAGACAAAATTAGGCCAAAAATCTTCAAATTTAATACAAAGATATATCTTTCAGAAAATACAGAAAATAATCACGAGCTCAAAAAAATCCACAGTAATGTCCGTTGGAACCAGGACATCACCATCTTCAAATTAAAAATAAGAGAATGCAAAATTAGGCTATAAAAATCTTATCATTTAGTATAAAGATTCATATCTTATAGAAAATTTAGAAAATGGCCCAGAGTTCAGGAAAATCATTAAAATGTCTGGAACCGGGAGATCGCAATTTTCAACAGAAAAAAAGAGAAGACAGAATTAGGCCAAAAATCATATCATTTAATCAAAAGATTCCTATCTTCCAGAGAATGTAGAAAAATAGTCCCAAGCTAAGAAAAATCCGTAAAAATGTCCGTTGAAACCGGGAGATCGCAATCTTCAACAAAAAAAAGAGAATGCAAAATTATGCTATAAAAATCATATCATTTAATGAAAAGATCCATTTCTTACATGAAATGTAGAAAATAGCTCCGAGCTCAAAAAAATCCGCAAAAATGTCTGTTGGTACCTGGAGATCGCTATCTTCAACTGAAAATAAGATAAGACAAAATTATGCCAAATATTCTATCATTTGATAAATACATCCTTGTCTTTCAAAAAGGTAGAAAATAGTATCGCAGTCAGAAAAGTCCACAAAAATGTCCATTGGAACCGAGAGATCATCCTTTTCAACTGAAAAATAAGAGAAGACAAGCTTAGTCTATGAAAATCATTTCATTTAATAAATAGATCCATTTCTGTCAGAAAATGTAGAAAATAGTCTCGCAGTCAGAAAAATCCACAAAAATGTCCATTGGAACCGTGAGATCGTCATTTTCAATTTAAAAAAATAAGAGAAGACAAGCTTAGTCTATGAAAATCAGTTCATTTAATAAAAAGATCCGTAAAATGTCTGTTGGAACCGGGAGATCGCCATCTTCAACTGAAAAATAAGAGAAGACAAACTTAGGCTATTATATTCATTCATTTAAAAAAAATCTATAATAAATTGTAGAAAATAACTCCGAGCTCAGAATAATTCCTAAAAAGTCTGTTAGAACCAGAAGATCGCCATATTCAACTAAAAAATAAAAGAAGACAAAAGCAGGCTACAAAAATCAAAAGATTTAATATAAAGATTCATATCTTACAGAAAAGGTAGAAAATAGCACGGAGCTTAGAAAATCCCGCAAAAATATCTGTTAAAACTTGGAGATCGCCATCTTCAACGGAAAAAAAATAAGAGAATACACAATTGGGCCAAAAAATCATATCATTTAATAAAAAGATCGATATTTTAAAGAAAATGCAGAAAAATAGTCCGAGCTCAGAAAAATCTGCAAAAATATACGTTGGAATAGAAAGACGTCATCTTCAACTGGAAAATAAGAGAAGACAAAATTAGACTGTAAAAAGCATATCATTTGATAAAAATATCCACACATTCCATAAAATGAAGAAAATAACACCTAGCTTAAAAATCAGCAAAAATGTCCGTTGTAACCGGGAGATTGCCATCTTCAACAGAAAAATGAGGGAAGACAAAATTAGGTTATAAAAATTCTATCATTTAATATAACGATCCATATCGTACCGAAAATATAGAAAATTGGCCGTAGATAAGAAAAATCCGCAAAAATATCTGTTGGAACCCGGAGATCGACATCTTCTTCTAAAAAATAAGAGAAGAAACATATTATTTAATAAAATAATCATATTTTCCAGAAAATATAGAAAATAGCCACGAGGTTAGAAAAATTTGCAAAAATATCCTTTGGAACCGGGAGATCGCCATCTTCAACTGAAAAATAAGGGAAGACAAACTTAGGCTATAAAAATCTATCATTAAATAAAAAGATTCATATCTTTCAGAAAAATGTAGAAAACAGTCCGGAGCTCAAAAAAATCCATAAAAATGTCTGGCAGAATCGGGAGATCGCAATCTTCAATGAAAAATTAAATGAAGAAAAAATTAGACCAAAAAATTAATCATGTAATAAAAAGATCTATATCTTCTAGAAAATGTAGAAAAATCTTGTTGAGTTCAGAAAAATCCGCAAAAAAAGTCCGTTGGAACTGGCAGATCAACATAATTAACAAAAAAATAATAGAAGACAAAATGATTCTACAAAAATCATATCATTTAATAAAAAGATTTATATCTTCAGTAAAATGTACAAAATAGACCCGAGCGAAGAAAAATCCGGTAAAATGTCCGTTGGAACCGGGAGATCGTCATCTTTTACAAAAAATAAGAGAAGATAAAATTAGGCAAATCATATCATTTAATAAAATGATCCATGTCATTAAGAAAATGTAGAAAATAGTCCAGATCTTAGAAAAATCTGCAAAAATTTCTGTTGGAACCAAAAGATAGAGAATACAAAATAAGGCCAAAAAAATCATATTATTTAATAAAAAGATCTAAATCTTTCAAAAATGTAGAAAAATAGCCTCGAACTCAAAAAAATAATCAAAAATGTCCGTTGGAACCGGGAGATCGCCATCTACAACTAAAAAAAGAGAATACAAAATTAGGCCAAAAAATCCTATTATTTAATAAAAAATCTGTATCTTCCCGAAAATTTAGAAAAATATCCCCGAGTTCAGAAAAATACGCAAAAATATCTGTTGGAACTGGGAGATCACCATCTTCAAATTAAAAATAAAAGAAGAAAAATTAGGCTATAAAAATCATATCATTTAATATAAAGATTCACATCCTACAGAAAATGTAGAAAATAGCCCGTAGTTCAAAAAAAATCTGTAAAAAGGTCTGTTGGAACCAAGAGTCTGCCATCTTCAACGAAAAAAAGAGAAGACAAATTTTGGCCATAAAACTCTTATCATTTAATAAAAAGATTTATATCTTACAAAAAATGTAGAAAATAACCCGAAGTTCAGAAAAATCTGCGAAAATTTCTGTTGGAACCGGAAGATTGACATTTTCAACTAAAAAAATAAGAGAAGATAAAATTAGTCGAGAAAAATCATATCATTTAATAAAAAGATACATATCTTCAATAAACTTTAGAAAATAACTCAGATTTCAGTAACATCCGCAAAAAAGTCCGTTGGAACCGGGAGATCGTCATCTTCAACAGAAAAATAAGAGAAGACAAAATAAGGCCAAAAATCATATCATTTTATAAAATGATCCATATATTTTAGAAAATTTGGTACCGGGAGATTGATATTTTCAACTAAAAAAATAAGAGAAGACAAAATTAGGCGTTAAAAATCATATCACTTAATAAAATGATACATATCTTCAATAAACTTTAGAACATAGCCCAGACCTCAGAAAAATGTGCAAAAATGTCAATTGGAATCGGTAGATCGCCATCATCAATAGAAATAAATAAGAGAAGACAAAATTAGGCTATAAAAATAATCTCATTTTGTATAACGATCATGTCTTACAGAAAATGTAGAAAACTGCCCGGAGCTAAGAAAAATTGGCAAAAAGGTCTGTTGGAACCGGGAGATCGCCATTTTCAATGAAAAAAATAAGAGAAGACAAAATTAGGCCGAAAAATCTTATTATTTAACAAAAAGATCCATATCTTCCAGAATATATTGAAAATAGGCTCGATGTTAGAAAAATCTGCAAAAATTTCCGTTGGAACCGGGAGATCGCCATATTCAACCAAAACATTAGAGAAGACAAACTTAGACTATAAAAATCACCATTTAATAAAAAGATCAATATCCTTAATTAACTGAATAAAATAGCCCATGAGCTCAAAAAATCGCAAAAATGACCGTTGGAAACATGAGATCTTCATCTTCAACTGAAAAATAACAGAAGACAAATATAGGCTATAAAAATCATATCATTTAATAAAAAGATCCATATCTTCCATAAAATATAGAAAATAGCCCCAACTCAGAAAAATCCTCAAAAATTTCCATTGGAAATGGGAGATCGCCATGTTCAACTGAAAAATAAGACAAGACAGACTTAGGCTATAAAAATTATATCATTTAATAAAAAGAGACATACGTTCCATAAAATGTAGAAAATACCTCGAAGCTCAAAAATATGCAAAACTGTCAGTTGGAACCGGGAGCTCGCCATGTACAACTGAAAAATAATAGAAGAAAAAATTAGGCCAAAAAATCATATCCTTTAATAAAAAGTTCATGTCTTTCAAAAAATATAGAAAATAGTCCGGAGCTCTGAAAAATCCGTAAAAATGTCCATTGTAACCGGGAGATCGCCATATTCAACTAAGAAAAGAGAACACAAAATTAGGCCCGATAATCATATCATTTAATAAAAAATTCATATCTTTCATAAAATATAAAAAATAGTCGGAGCTTTCAAAAATCCGTAAAACTATCCGTTGGAACTGGGAGATCGCCATCTTCCACTTAAAAAGAGAAGACGAAATTAGGCCAAAAATCATATCATTTCTTTAAAAATACATATCTTATAGAAAAATAGCCACGGGGTTAGAGAAATCTGCAAGAAATGTCTGTTGGAACCGGATGATCGCCATCTTCGGCTAAAAAATAAAAGAAGACAAAATTAAGCTACAAAAATCAAATCATTTAATATAAATATCCATATCTTATATATAATGTAGAAAATAGACCGACGCTCAAAAAAATTCGCACAAATGTAAATTGGAACCGGGTGATCGCCATCTTTAACTGAAAAAAGAGAAGACAAATTTAGGCCAAAAAATCATATCATCTAATTAAAATATCCAAATCTTCCAGAAAAGGTAGAAAAATAGTCATAAAAGCTAAGAAAGATGTGCAAAAGTATCTGTTGGAAAGGTAGATCTCCATCTTCAACTGAAAAAAATAAGAGAAGACAAATGTAGGCTATAAAAATTATATCATTTTATTAAAAATCATTATCTTTCATAAAATATAGAAAATAGCACCGAACTCATTAAAATCCAAAAATGTCTGTTGGAACCAGGAGATCACCTTCTTCAACTAAAAAAATAAGAGAAGATAAAATTAGGCCAAAAATCATATCATTTAATAAAAAGATACCTATATTCTAGAAAATTTAGAAAATAGCCCCGAGGTCAGAATAATACACAAAAATGTCCATTGGAACCGGCAGATCTCCATCTTCAACTGAAAAATAAGAGAAGACAAAATTAGACCATAAAAATCATATCAATTAATATAAAGATCCATATCTTTCAGAATATATAGAAAATAGCCTGGAGCTTAGAAAAATCCGCAAAAATTTCCGCTGGAACCAAGAGATCATCATGTTGAGCATTGGACTTCCCCCTACTTGGTGTTAATGATGAGCAAACATAAATACTTGTGACTAATCCCCTATTTGCAGTTAATCCATTGCCTAAGCCTATTATAAAGGTCTATTAGCAATGGATGATACTCAAAGAACATTGAAAGCAAACGAAATGGATTGGATGATTGTAGATGGTGATTGAAGCTCCTAGATGACTTCAAGCTCATGCGTTGGAAAGAAGAGAGAGTTCGTCAAATGTAACTTTCTTGTTTCTCTTCTAGTATGGAGCTTAGAAGTAGAACTTTGTTAGAGCACACACATCTTCATTTCAGTCTTAGGATACCATTAGATCAACCTTCCTTAGACTCCAATTCATTTCTATCTAGCTTGTGTATGTTATGTATATAACAGTCGACTGCTGAACGATTTACAGTCGCATGTCTTAAAACAGTCGACTGCGTTTTGTTCTACAGTCGCCTGTTATGTACAAACTTTTTCAGTCTAGTTTTGGGTTTCTTAGCTTTAACTCTCACAAGTGACTTATGAACGATTCACAGGCGCCTGTCCAAGTGACAGTCGACTGTGTTTTGTTAATCAATCGCCTGTCTATCTTTAGCCCAAAATTTATTTCTCTGTTTAATCTGGCCAGTCGACTATTATTGGATTTACAATCGACTGTCCAATGGAACAATCGACTGTCAATGCTTCAACAGTCGTCTGTCTTTGAGCCTATTTGATGACTCAACTCTCTGAAAATCTCAGGGTCTTGACAGTCGTCTGTGGAAGGAATTACAGTCGCATGTTCAGTTTAACAGTCGACTGTCTTCTCTTCATCAGTCGTCTGTCCTGTTCTTCCAGACATTTTTCAGATTTCATCAACTTACCCAACTTACGGCCAGTCGCCTGTAGTAGGATTTACTGTCGCATGTTGGTTCAACAGTCGACTGTCTATGCCACATCAGTCGACTGTCCACGTGGTAAGTTACCGTTATGAATTCTCACCTACCCTCTATCATTGTGCAGCAGTCGACTGTGATTTATTCAACAGTCGATTGTCGCAGACGCAGATTCTATCCGTTGGGCTTTTCCTCACGGATTTCAAAGGGGTTTTTGTTGATTTCGTTTGAAGGATTTGAGAAACCTATAAAAGAAGCCTCTACTGTTCCATTGAGAGGCTAGACACTTTGATTATCTCTTGCTCAAACATTCAAGCTTTCATTCTCTCAAGATCAATGATCTTAAATCCTAAAGCCCTAGAATTCCAATCTTCAATCTCTTGCTCTCGAACCTAGAACCAAAGAGAAATATTCTAGGCATTTGGTGCAGTCAAGAGAAATGGCTTTCCTCTATTCCAAGAGAGTCTTTTAACACACAACACACTTCTTCTTCAAGTTATACTTCAAAGCATATGTGATTGTAAGTGTTGCTTAATTTCATATTTCATATCTTTAGTTATTTGATTTACACTCGGTTTGTGAGAGTGGTTTGCTTGCTCCCAAGTTGTGGAAGTCAAGGTCAATTGATTTTATTTCGATTTCACTTGTAGGGTTGCTACAAGTGGGTTTTAAGGAAACCTCAAGTTAGGGTTCTAACTTGAGTATCCGGTTGTTAACTGGGTGGAAGGGACGTAGGATTACATGAAACAAGTCGGGAAGTGACTTGGGTAATCTGAACCCTTGAGACATCCTTGCGTTTGCATTTGTTTCATTTTGGGTTTATTTCTATTCCGCACTATTTGTTGGTTAGGAATTTAATTTGGTGTAAATATCTTTTTAAATTGCATAAACATTATTTAACGCCCCTTTTAGTGTTTTACTCATAGCCAGGGACCTTACAATTGGTATCAGAGCGCAAGTTTCAAGCTATGGCATCCAACAACAACAACGTTCCTCCACCGACTTCGTACAACAATCATGATCGTGAAGGAGCATCCACAGTTTTCGAAGGACAATCAACGGTGCGTCCTCTGCGTTTCAATGGCACGAACTTTGGCTATTGGAAATGCCGGATGGAGACGTTCCTAAGGAGTGCTTCCCTTTGGAGAACCCTCCATAAGGAATACATCGAGCCCACCGAAGAGGATTTTGAAAATAGATGGCTACCGAGAAATCTGCCGAAGTCAACAATGCAAAGGCAATGAACGCTCTTCATTGTGTGTTGGACCCAGACGAGTTCAACAAGATATGCACATGTAAGAGTGCATATCAAATTTGGAACTATCTCGTCGTTACCCATAAGGGAACGAACAAGGTAAAACTTTCTAAACTCTATATTGTCGTGCAAAATTTCATATGCAGGAAAATGAAAGCATAGCATCGATGTACGGATGTTTTACTGATATCACTAATGAATTGGAAGCTCTTGGACAAGTCTATTCCCAACAAGATAAGGTAAGAAAGATCATAATGGGAATGACCTCCAAGTGGGAAAGAAGAGCTATCGACATCGAGGAGGTCAACGACTTGAAGGCTTACACAGTTGTAAACCTTATCGACACTCTCATGTCTTCCCAAGTAAGATGGGAGAACCGATTAAAGATTTGAGCTATGATGAACCCTTCGGAGGCCAAGAAGAAATCTTCGGCATTCAAAGCCAATTCATCATCCTCCGATAGTGAAGAATCAGAAAATGAGATGGACTTAGATGAAATGGCTCAAATGGCGAAGAAGTTCCAACGCTTCTTTCGTAAAGGTAAATTTTCCACTAAGAATAGATATGATTATACTAATAACACTTCCTCTCTTTGCTTTAAGTGTAATAAGCCAGGGCACATCAAGAAGGATTTCCCAATGCTACAAAACAAAGAGAAGTGGAAGGCTCCAAAGTACCACAAGTCCGACAAGAATAAGAAAGATAAGAAGAAAGGACTAGTAGGTACATTCGATGACTCAAGTGGAGACTCATCAAGCGAATCCGATGATGAGAAGGGTGACAGGCACACATATGTTTCATGGCCCGAGAAGATTCACTCTCCGATGAAAGTGATTCCGACATGGATGAAACCGGTAAATGCAACAGCTATTGTTAGTGATGATGTGCTTTGTGCTATAAAGTCCTTCTTGTATTCTGGAAAGCAATTGAAACAGGTAAATGCAACATCTATTGCTCTTGTTCCTAAAATTCTCAATCCTTCACAAGTCAATGATTTTAGGCCTACTTCCTGTTACAATGCAGTTTATAAGTGTATTGAAAAGCTTATTGCTAATAGACTTAAATGTGTGTTATCATCTTTGGTTGGCCCTTACTGTTTTTATTAAGGGTAGGAGGATTAGTGACAATATCTTGCTTTCTCAAGAATTGTTACGTAATTATCATTGAAGGGGTGGGCCTCCTCGTTGTGCTCTAAAGGTTGATCTTATGAAAGCTTATGACTCTATTCGATGGAAGTTCATGATATATGTGCTTCGTGTGATGGGATTCCCTACTAGGATTGTTGGTTGGATTCATGAGTGTATTTATACAGCCAGATATTCTGTTTGCATTAATGGAGAGTGGCAGAGCTTTTTCCAGGAGGTTGTGGGTTAAGGTAGGGGATCATATGTCTCTTATTTGTTTGTTCTGGCTATGTAGGTTTTCTCAAGCTTGACGTGTTGTATGGTTAAGGAGAGGCCTTTTCGATTTCATTGGAGATGTGAAAAGGAGAAGGTTGCTCATTTGTGTTTTGCATATGATCTTATGATTTTCTGTAGAGCAGAATCAGATTCTGTTGTTATGATTGGAGATTGCATTCGACAATTTCAAGAATTATCTGGTCTTAGTCCGAATCCTTCAAAGAGCCATATGTTTATATAGGGGTGTCTTCTCAGAGTGTAGAGCATTTGCTTGGAATCTTGGGTATAAAGAGGGTACTTTGCCTGTGCGTTATTTCGGGGTTCCTTTAATTTCTACTAAGCTGAAGGCCGCGGATTGCCGTATGTTAGTAGAGCATATTGTAGCTAGAGCTCAGAGTTGGGTTTATATTGCTTTATCATTTGCAGGTAGACTCCAACTTATTAAGTCAGTGCTGTTCTCCATTCATGTATATTGGGCTTCCATGTTTATCCTTCCAAAGGTAGTCATTCGGTAGGTTATTGCTACTCTTCGATCTTTCCTTTGGAAGGGTACTGATTTGTCGTCTGAAGGGGCTAAGGTTTCTTGGGATTCTATTTGCTTGCCTTTCAAGGAAGGTGGTTTAGGAATTAAGAGTATGTAGCATTGGAACAAGGCCACTATTATGAAGCATCTTTGGTTATTGTTTTCTCGTCCTCCTAACTCTATGTGGTGTTCTTGGGTTTATTCCTATTTTCTGAGGGGATGGAGTATGTGGAAGGTGTCATGCCCAGGTGATTGCTCTTGGAGTTGGAGAAAGATTCCGAGTCTTCGTCCATTTGTTTACACACATATAAGGTTTCGTGTCAGTGATGGCCGTAATATTTCATTATGGTTTGATAACTGGCATCCTCTTGGCCCTCTTGTGGAAACTTTTGGATATCGTAATATTTATGATTCTGTATTGGGTCATAATGCTACTGTGGTTGCCCTTATGAATGGTAAGGAATGGTGTTGGTCTTCTGCACAAATCTCCGGATTTAATACGGTTGCGTTCGGTTACACCTTTTCATTTTAAACCTGATTCGAGCTGTACTGATGAATTCGAGTGGCTAGATTCGGCAGGAATATTTTCTATTCGCAGTGCTTATAAACTTTTGAGGCCACGATCTCCCTTGGTTGACTGGTAGTAGGTGGTTGGCATAAGCGGAGGAATCGTGGGTATGCTTTTATTCTATGGTTAGCTATTTGGTATGCTCTTACTTCTCGAGATAAGCTACTTAGGTATGAATGCATTTCTGAGGCTCGTTGTGTTTTATGTGGTGCAGGGTATGAAGATGTGGAGCATATATTCTTTAATTGTTCCATCACCGAGTATATATGGCATTCCTTTCATGTCAAATATGACCTTCCTTGGGAACCACGTTCATGGTCTGAGACTATTTCTTGGATAGGAGCATTTAGTCACACATCGCTTCGTGGTATGATTATGCGCCTTATGCTAGCAACGGCAGTTTATGCTATTTTGAGGTAGCGTAATTCTCACTTGCATGATAAGCCACCTAGATGCATGTCCCAACTGGCTGAGTATGTTAGATTCTCATTATGTACCCGTGTTGATTTCTTACAAGGGGTGGATGCATCCATGGAGAATAAAGGTCTCCAATGCTCTTGGGGATTTTCAGATTGTGTTTTTGATTAGGTTTTGGATTTTCGGTTGTGTTTTACTGTAAGGCACTAGTAATATTTGTACCAGCTGTCTAGGTTTCTATTATAGTTAGGGGTTTATCCCTAACTTTATTTTCATGGATATGCCGTTGTGCTTGTGTATATTGGTTTTTTTTTGTTATAATACTTACCTTATCCAAAAAATAGAAACCGAAAAATTCTCCAAACCTGCTATCTTGGGAAACCGTTGGGTAATTCCAATTGAAATTTTGTGGGAATAGAGAAAACAACCTCCTCTCTGTATAGAAATAACGTTTACTCTCCATTTGTCCTCATATTCCTCCAAAACTCCCACAAAATCCGTGTGAGTCCCAGAAATCAAAGACGTCTGCAATTGCTTGTGTTTTGAATCCAAGGTTAAATTCTTGTAGTTTTTTTGGTAGAAAACGATTGTAACGCACTAAAGCTCGGGAACGAAGATTTCACTTATTTGAGGCCTAGAATGACCTCCTTCATCCATTAGAGTGAGCTTGGGCGGCCAAAACCCGAAAAATGCTTCAAACATGCTATTTGGGCAACTGTTGGGCAATTCCAATCGAAATTTCGTGGGAATAGATGAGACAACCTCCTCTCCATATAGAAACAATGTTTACTCTCCATTTGTCCTCATATTACTCAAAAACTCCCACAAATTCCGGGCGAGTCCCAAAAATCAAAGAGGGGTTGAATTGCTTGTGTTTTGAATCCAAGAAAAAATTCATGCAGTTTTTCCTTAGAAAATGATGGTGATGCACCATCGGAAGCTCAATAACGAATATTTCAATCGTTTGAGGCATATAATACCCTCCTTAATCCATTTGAATGAGCTAGGGCATCCAAAAACCAATAAATGCTTCAAACCTGCTATTTTGGGCAACAGATGGGCAATTCCAATTGAAATTTCGTGGAAATAGAGGAAACTACCTTCTCTCTAGATGAAAAAAATGTTTACTCTCCATTTGTCCTCATATTCCTCCAAAACTCCCACGAAATCCGTACAAGTCCAAGAAATCAGAGACGGGTGCAATTACTTGTGTTTTGAATCCAAGAGTAAATTCTTGCAGTTTTTCGATAGAAAAAAATGGTGACACATTATCAGAAGCTCAGGAATGAATATTTCGATCATTTGAGACCTATAATGCCCTCATTCATCCATTAGAGTGAGCTAGGGCAGCCGAAAACCGAAAAATGCTTCAAACATGTTATTTTGGGCAACCTTGGGCAATTCCAATTGAAATTACACGGGAATATAGGAAATTCCCACGAAATCCGTACGAGTCCCAGAAATCAGAGACGGGTGCAATTACTTGTGTTTTGAATCCAAGAGTAAATTCTTGCAGTTTTTCGATTGAAAATGATGGTGACACATTATCGGAAGCTTAGGAATGAATATTTCGGTCGTTTGAGACCTAGAATGCCCTCCTTCATCCATTAGAGTGAGCTAGGGCAGCCAAAAAATCGAAAAATGCTTCAAACATGTTATTTTTGGGCAACCTTGGGTAATTCCGATTGAAATTACACGGAATATAGGAAACTTCTAATTTGGACAACCGTCAGGCAATTCTAATTGAAATTTCGTGGGAATAGAGGAAACAACCTCCTCTCTACATAGAAACAACGTCTACTCTCTCCATTTATTCTTATATTACTCCAAACCTCACAAGAAATCCCTGGGAGTCCCAGAAATCAGAGACATGTGCAATTTCTTGTGTTTTGAATCCAAGACTAAATTCTTTGAGTTTTTTTCGGTAGAAAACAATGGTGACGAACTATATGAAGCTCAGGAACAAAGATTTCAATCATTTGAGTCCTAGAATGCCCTCTTTCATCAATTAGAGGAAGCTTATGTAGCCAAAAATCGAAAAATGCTTCAAACCTCCTATTTTGGGCAACCGTTGGGCAATTCCAGTTGAAATTTCGTGAGAATAAAGGAAACAACCTCCTCTCCTTATAGAGATAATGTTTACTCTCCATTTTTCTTCATAGTCCTTCAAAACTCACAGAAATCCGTACGAGTCCCAGAAATCAGAGCCGGGTGCAATTGCTTGTGTTTTAAATCAAAGAGCAAATTCGTGTCTTTTTTCTATAGAAAACGATGGTGACGCACTATCAGAAGCTCAGAAACGAAGATTTAGATTGTTTGAGGCCTAGAATGCCCTATTTCGGACATTAGAGTGAGCTAGTGTAGCCAGAAACCAAAAAATGCGTCAAACCTATTATTTTGGCCAACTGTTGGGCAATTCCAATTGAATTTCGTTGGAATTTGGGAAACTACCTCCTCTCCGCATAGAAACTCTCCATTTGTCCTCATATTCCTCCAAAACTCCCAAGAAATCTTTGTGAGTCCCAGAAATCAGAGACGGGTGCAATTGCTTGTGTTTTGAATCCAAGAGTAAATTCTTGTAGTTTTTGGTAGAAAACGATGGTGACGCACTATCGGAAGCTCAGGGACAAATATTTTGATTGTTTGACACTAGAATGCCCTTCCTTCATCCATTAGAGTGAGCTAAGGCGGCTGGAAACCGAAAAATGCTTCAAACCTTCTATTTTATGCAACCATTGGGCAATTCCAATTGAAATTTCACGGGAATAAAGGAAACAACCTCCTTTCCTTCATCCATTAGGGAGTAAACATTGTTTCTATGCAGAAAGGAGGTTGTTTACTCAATTCCCATGCAATTTCAATTAGAACTGCCCAACGGTTGCCTAAAATAGCAGATTTGAAGTATTTTTCAGTTTCTGGCTGCACTAACTCACTCTAATGGATAACGGAGGATTATAGGCCTCAAACGATCGAAATCTTCGTTCCTGAGCTTCCGAAAGTGCATCCCCATCGTTACTATCGAAAAACTGCACGAATTTACTATTGGATTCAAAACACAAGCAATTGCACACGTCTCTGATTTCTGGGACTCGCGAGGATTTTGTGGGAGTTTTGGTGGACTATGAGGACAAATCGAGAGTAAACGTCGTTTTTATGCGGATAGGAGGTTGTTTCCTCTATTCCCACGTAATTTTAATTGGAATTGCCCAACGGTTGCCCTAAATAACATGTTTGAAACATTTTTTCGGTTTCTGGCTGCCTTATCTCACTCTAATGGATGAAGGAGGGCATTCTAGGCCTCAAACGATCGATATCTTCCTTCCCGAGCATTCGATAGTGCGTCACCATCATTTTCTACAGGGAAATTACACGATTGTACTCTTGGATTCAAAACTCAAGCAATGTTGCCCATCTCTGATTGCTGGGACCCGCAGGGAATTCATGTTAGTTTTGGAGGAATATGAGGACAAATGGAGAATAAACGTTGGTTATATGCAGAGTGGTTGTTGTTTCCTCTATTCCCACGTAATTGAGATTGAAATTGCCCAACGGTTGCCCAAAATAGTATGTTTGAAGTAGTTTTTGGTTTCTGGCTGCTCTAGCTCACTCTAATGGATGACTGATTCGGGTTGAATATTGCATATTTAACCCCCCATTTAGCCTTATTTTGTGCTCATATGATGCTTAATTGGTCTCTTATACGTTCGTATTTTGTATATCATTATTTATTAGAGTAAACCATTGATTTGTGCACAAAGTATGAATTTTAGTGAGTATTTCTGCCTTTTTATATTTTTCATGGCTTGGTCTCGATCTCACTATTCTAACGAATATTTATTTGTATTTTTCTGATATCTGTGCTAATTACTGTGTATTTTTGAATGCAGAATACCATTTAATTGGAGAAATACGGAAGAAATACGCTTATATACGGCCGCATCCCAATCCCAATCGCTTCATCTCGATTGTTCCCACTCGAATCGGACGGCAGTGAGCTTTGATAATCCGCGGGCGACGCTACGATTCTTTGGCCGTTGGATCGCGATCCAACGGCCTGCAAGCACCCAAAACGAAGAGCGAGAGTCGGACCGCCAGTGACACATGGCGCAATCTTGCGCTCTCCCGCTCCCATCCGACGGATACAAGCGGAGGATGAAGTATTCATCTGAGCGGGCAACGCGGCGAGATAGATCCAACTGTCTGTACGAGAGATCAGAAGCAGCAAGCGGGCGCGATTCCAAGGGGTGACGTGGTTTAATTGAGACCGTATATCGACGATCGAATGGCTTGGATTGAAGACGAAATCGATTCGGTTTCGAGCGAGCGGATGTGGGTGCACGAAATCCTTGAGCCACGTGGCGTGCTCTCGTTGCATCCCGCTGAGATCGGACAGTGGGAATTTGCGCCGACTAATTGGATGCGGGTTTGGTTCGAAATGAAGCGGGTTTAGACCCGATATCACAGTAAAACCCGCAATGTTATATTTCTATGGTTTTTGAGCGTATTATTGGCGTATTTGGGCGATTTTGGAGCCGATTTTTGCAGCAATTCCCTGAGATTACAAAGAGCAACCTGAGGGAATTTGTCAAAGGCTTTTTAGAGGAAGAAGAAGGGTTTTCTTAGGCTAAAAGCGAGCGTATTTGGTGATATCTCTTGAACTCTATTGCGCATTTTGAACTCTATTTGCTTGTATTGCTCAGAACCATGTTTAATGTGATGAAATTCTTATTTATTTTCAGTATGTGTGGCTAAATTTTCATTGTGCATGGTATGGTGTAGTTAGGAGATATGATTTGTATTTGCTTGGTTGAATCTTTGTGCTAAAATTGTTAACGCTGATAAAGTTGTAATCTTTATTTTAAAAATCATCGTTTTCATCTTCCAAAAGAACGTGATTGAGTTGATGATCGCCCCCACAAGGGTGAGTTTTGATCTCTCCAAAAGGGAGTTTCATATCTTATATTTAAAAGATTATAACTTTAGCAACGATCGTATTCGATATTTTGCTTTAATCCCCACAAGGGTATCCTCCGATGAATTGCTCTCAAAAAGAGAATTCATTGAGTTATATTTAATCAACCAAATTAATAAAAATCATTGATCCTAATGAACCCACACCACGTGCATACTTCTCATATATATTTTCCTACACGAAACTTTCTTTTGCTCGTATTGTTCACGAAACTCTAATCCACGATCAAACCCATTCAAACCATCACCATTAAAAGTGGTTAGTCTCTTTACGTTGGCTGTCTATTTGATTTAATCTTTGTGGTTGCAACAGATTTTCTCCCGAGGATTCGACATCTGGACTCCCAGATCTATATTACTTGCACAGACTCTTTCGCTTGAGAGAAGCACATTTTTGGGCTAAGCAAGTTTTTGGCGCCGTTGCCGGGGAGAACGGTTTGCTACCAAAGTTTATTTCATTTAGAGGACATTCGGTGAGATCTTTCCACTTTGCTGTTTATAGATCTTTCCACTTTTATTTTCTTTAATTTTTTTTCATTTCTTTAAAAATTCAAAATAAAAACAATGGACTTTAATGGCATAAATTTTCGATATGATGCACCTTCATCTTCTTTGCACAAGGACATGTTATTGAAGCTCAAAATTGACATATTTGAACAACGCGATGGTGAATCCTTCTTTCAGGTCTGGAGGAGGTTCACAGATACAGTTAGTGGTTGTCCACATCATGTATACACGGTTGATGTTCTCTTCCAGTTCTTCTATGAGGGGATGCAGGAAGATGCAGGAATTTTCATGGTGATGTTGGACAATGGAGCTTTCATGGAGTACACACCTGAGGATGCTTGGGTGCGTCTAGAGTCCCTGAGTGAGGATGCTCAAACATTGGTGGGGACTCCAGAGGATTTGATGACGGAGTCGTCAGCGCTTCCTAGTAGTGATATATGCAGAGATGGAGTGGGCACGCATACAATTATGGATGGAGTAAAGGAGGAGACTAGTAGGGCCACGAGCTCATCGATCATTTTGGTGGAGCCCGAACCATGCTTTCCCCCAATCTTGTCCAAAAATCCATTATTCCTTTCCCTCGTGGTCGTGCATTATACCAAGATGAATGCAATCGTTTTAGGGAGTTTTCGCCACCACTCTTTACGTTCATTAAATTATTTTGATGATTATATTTGGCGAATTTTTTTCGAAAGGCAATAGTGCCCACTTTGGATTAACACAACTCATCTGTTGCATGACATGGTCATACATTTTGAAGAGATGCTTGGATTTATATTGCTAGGATCCAAAGTGATTTGTGGAGTGAAGACGCTCACGGAGGAGCGTAAGGATCTGATTGAGCTACTTCCTCCACCGTTATACGTCCGAGATCTGCCATTTGACCACGGTGTGTTCTTTCCATTAGTGCAGATTTTTATATGCTTTCTAGGATGCTTGCTTGAATAAACTCGTACCCCTTTCGACATTGAGGACAATGTCCATCTTTAGTTGGGGGTGTGTATGAGACCTTAGGATTTTTTGGATTTTTCTTCAAAAAACAAGGCAAAGAAAAGATTAAATCACCATTCTCATTTTTTAAAACTCATTCTTATACCACAAATGCGGATGATTATGCGTTATTTGAGTTCTACAGATTGTTTATGGCTTGAGTTAATTATTTTTCCTTCATGGAATTACTCGTTAATATGCTATTCATGAAAACTTTCAATTACCATGATTAATATCTCGAAATAGTTTGAATTTATTTCATGCATGCTAATGTGATGAAAAAGCTTAAGTATACACGATTTATTAGAATAGTCTTCAGGTTGAATAGGAATTTGCCCATTGTTAATAATGTTTATGTTCATATTTATGGGTGTTGAGTTGCTTACAAAAAAAGGAGAAAAAGATGAAGAAATAGCAAAAAATGATGATTAAGTGTGTCACAAAATAAATAACTTGTTTGGCTCGAGTAGTACAGTCCGAGGGGTCCTTTTTGGCCTAATGCCCTATTAACGTCTGATTTGGGAGCCATTGACCGGAAACTTACTCATTTGATGGAGCGATCCAAGTTATACATTTTTCTACAAATGTTGCTTTATGTGCGTTACGCAGAACTAATAAAAGAAAAGTAAGTGTTGAATAATCTAAGCAACTAAAGATACACATGATTTGAATGATTGTTTTGATAGGCCAATTCCTTGGAAACAAGAAAACTAGAATATAACGACATGTTATACTTTTGTTTGCGCAAAACGATGCTTGCATGTTATTTATTCAAATTAAATTAGAGAAAATAGCTTGTGATTGATCGTATTCATGAATTGTGTATATTGATGGTATAAATCATGTTGGACAGCATATTATTGAGCCATGCCATAAGCAATTGATAGAATTTATTATTTTACTAATCATCCGTATTCATCGCTCTCTTTGCTAGAGACTAGCAAATCGCTAGTTGGGGGGTGTGATTCGGGTTGAATATTTCATATTTAACCCCCCATTTAGCCCTATTTTGTGCTCATATGATGCTTAATTGGTCTCTAATACGTTCGTATTTTGTATATCATTATTTATTAGAGTAAACCATTGATTTGTGCACAAAGTATGAATTTTAGTGAGTATTTCTGCCTTTTTATATTTTTCATGGCTTGGTCTCGATCTCACTATTCTAACGAATATTTATTTGTATTTTTTTGAGATCTGTGCTAATTACTATGTATTTTTGATTGCAGAATACCATTTAATTGGAGAAATACGGAAGAAATACGCTTATATACGGCCGCCGCCCAATCGCATGCTGGCTCGAGCGTTCCCGCTGGAATCGGACGGCAGCGAGCTTTGATAATCCGCGGGTGACGCTGCGATTCTTTGGACGTTGGATCGCGATCCAACGGCCCGTAAGCACCCAAAACGAAGAGCGGGAGTCGGACCGCCAGTGACACGTGGCGCAATCTCGCGCTCTCCCGCTCACATCCGACGGCCACAAGCAGAGGACGAAGTATTCATCTGAGCGGGTGACCCGGCCAGATATCGGCCGTTGGATCTCGATCTAACGGTCCGCACGAGAGATCAGAAGCAGCAAGCGAGCGCGATTCCAAGGGGCGACGTGGTTTAATCGAGACCGTATATCGACGATCGAACGGCTTGGATTGAAGACGAAATCGGTTCGGTTTCGAGCGAGTGGGTGCGTGCGCACGAATCCTTGAGCCACGTGGCATGCTCTTGTTGCATCCCGCCGAGATCGGACGGTGGGAATTTGCACCGACTAATTGGATGCGGGTTTGGTTCGAAATGAAGCGGGTTTAGACCCGATAGCACAGTAAAACCCGCAATATAAGGTATTTCTAGGGGTTTTGAGCGTATTATTGGCGTATTTGGGCGATTTTGGTGGTAATTTTTGCAGAATTTCCCTGAGATTCCAGAGAACCTGGGGTATTTGTCAGAGAGTTTTTAGAGGAAGAAGAAGGGTTTTCTAAGGCAAATAGAGGGTGTATTTGGTGATATCTCTTGAACTTTATTGCGTATTTTCAATTCTAGTTATTTCTATTGATTAGAACCATGTTTATTGTGATGAAATCCTTGATTATTATCAGTATGTGTGGCTAAATTCTTATTGTGCATGGTATGGTGTAGTTAGGAGACATGATGTGTATTTATTTGGTTGAAACTTCATGCTAAAATTGTTAACGTTGATAAAGTTATAGTCTTTATTTTAAAATCTCCTCTTCATCTTCCACAAGAACGTGATTGAGTTGATGATCGCCCCCACAAGGGTGACTTTTGATCTCCCCAAAAGGGAGTTTCATATCTTATATGTAAGAGATTATAGCTTTAGCAACGATCGTATTCAATATTATGCTTTAATCCCCACAAGGGTATTTTCCGATGAATTTCTCTCAAACAGAGGTTTCATTGAGTTATATTTAATCAACCAAGTTAATACAAATCATGGACCCTAACGAACCCATATCATGTGCATACTTTTCATAGATATTTTTATAAACGAAACTTTCTTTTGCTCGTATTGTTAGGAAATTAAAAACCACGATCAAATCCCATTCAAACCATCATCATTAAAAGTGGTTGGTCTCTTTACATTGACTTTCTATTTGATTTAAGCTTTGTGGTTGAAACAGATTTTCTCCTGAGGATTCGACATCTGGACTGCCAGATCTATATTACTTGCACGGACTCTTTCGCTTGAGAGAGGCACATTTTTGGGCTAAGCAATGACGAATGGCATTCTAGGCCTCAAACGATCAAAATCTTCCTACTGAACTTCCGATAGTGCGCCACAATCGTTTTCTACCGAAAAATGATACGAATTTACACTTGGATTCAAAACACAAGCAGTGCACATGTCTCTGTTTTCTGGGACTCGCGAGGATTTCGTCGGAGTTTTGGAGGACTATGATGAAATTTTTTGAGGAAACGTTGTTTCGAGGAGGTTGTTTTTTCTTTATTCCCACGAAATTTCAATTGAAATTGCCCAACGGTTGCCCAAAATAGAAGGTTTGAAGCATTTTACTATTTTTGGCTGCCCTAGCTTACTCTAATAGATGAAGGAGGGCATTCTAGGCCACAAACAATCGAAATATATGTTCTTGAGCTTCTGATAGTGCGTCACCATCATTTTCTACCAAAAAACTGCAAGAATTAACTCTTGGATTTACAACACAAGCAATTGCACCCGTCTATAATTTCTGGGACTTGCACGGATTTCGTGGGAGTTTTGGAGGAATATGAGGACAAATAGAGAGTAAACATTGTTTCTACGTGGAGCGGATGTTGTTTCCCTAATTCCAACGAAATTTCAATTGGAATTGCCCAACGATCGACCAAAATAACTGGTTTGAAGCATTTTTGGGTGTCTAGCTCACTCTAATGTATGAAGGAGTACATTCTAGGCCTCAAACGATCGAAATCCTCATACCAAAACTTCCGATAGTGTGTCACCATCGTTTTCTACCGAAAAACTACAAGAATTTACTCTTCAAAACATAAGCAATGTCACACGTCTCTTATTTTTGGGACTCGCACTGAATTCGTAGGAGTTTTGGATGAATATATGGACAAATGGAGAATAAACGTTGTTTATATGCGGAGTGGATGTTGTTTCCTCTATTCCCACGTAATTTAAATTGGAATTGCCAACGGTTGGCTAAAATAATAGAATTGAAGAGTTTTTCGGTTTATGACTGCTTAGCTCACTCTAATGTATGAAGAATGGCATTCTAGGCCTCAAACGATCTAAATCTTCGTTCATGAGCTTCCATAGTGCGTCACCATCATTTTCTACAAAAAGACACGAATTTACTCATGGATTCAAAACACAAGCAATTACACACATCTTTGATTTCTGGGACTCGCAAAGATTTCATGGGAGTTTTGGAGGACTGTGAGGAAAAATGTAGAGGAAACGTTGTTTCTATGCAGAGAGGAAGTTGTTTTCTTTATTCCCACGAAATTTCAATTGGAATTGCCCAACGGTTGTCCAAAATAGAAGGTTTGAAGCATTTTTCGATTTCTGGCCGCCCTAGCTCACACTAATATGGATGAAAGAGGGAATTCTAAGGCTCAAACAATCGAAATATTTGTTCCCGAGCTTTCGATAGTGCGTCACCATTGTTTTCTACCGAAAAACTGCAAGAATTAACTCTTGGATTCAAAACACAATCAATTGTACACGTGTCTGAATTCTGGGACTCGCACGGATTTCCTTGGAGTTTTGGAGGAATATGAGAACAAATGGAAAGTAAACGTTGTTTATACGTGGAGAAGAGGTAGTTTCTCCAATTCCGACGAAATTTCAATTAGAGTTGCCCAGCAGTTGTCCAACATAACAGGTTTGAAGCATTTTGTGGTTTCTGGCTGCCCTAGCTCACTCTAATAGATGAAGGATGGTATTATAGGCCTCAAACGATCGAAATCTTAGTTCGTGAGATTCCGATGGTGCGTCATCATCGTTTTCTTTCAGAAAACTAAAAGAATTTACTATTGGATTTAAAACACAAACAATTGCACCAGTCTCTGATTTTTGGGACTCGCACGATTTTCGTGTGAGTTTTGGAGGAATATGAGGACAAATGAAGAGTAAACGTTGTTTCTATCGTTTCCTTTATTCCCATGAAATTTCAATTGGAATTGCCCAACAGTTGCCCAAAATAGAAGTTTTGAAGCATTTTTCGGTTTTTGGCTGCCCTAGCGCACTCTAATGGATGAATAAGCGCATTCTAGGCCTCAAACGACCTAAATCTTCGTTCCTGAGCTTCCGATAGTTCGTCACCATCGTTTTCTATAGAAAACTGCAAGAATTTATTCTTGGATTCAAAACACAAGCAATTGCAACCGTCTCTGATTCTGGGACTGACACTAATTTCGTGGGAGTTTTGGAGGAATATGAGGACAAATAGAGTCTAAATGTAGTTTCTAAGCAGAGAGGAGGCAGTTTCCCGAATTCTGACGAATGTTTAATTGGAAATGCTCAATGGTGGTCCAAAATAACAGGTTTGAAGCATTTTTCAGTTTCTAGTTTCCTTAGCTCACTCTAATGGATGAAGGAGGACATTCTAGTCCTCAAATAATCTAAATCTTCGTTCCTTAGCATCCGATAGTGCGTCACCATCGTTTTCTACAGAAAAACTACACGAATTTACTATTCGATTCAAAACACAAGCAATTGGACCCGTCTCTGATTTCTGGACTCGCCTGACTTTTGTGGTAGATTTGGAGGATTATGATGAAAAATGAAGAGTAAACGTTGTTTCTATGGGGAGAGGAGGTTGATTCTTCTATTTCCATGAAATTTCAATTGGAATTGTTCAACGGTTGCCCAAAATAGATGGTTTGAAGCATTTTTCGGTTTCTGGCCGCCCTAACTCACTCTAATTGATGGAGGGCATTCTAGGGCTCAAACGATCGAAATCTTCGTTCCTGAGCTTTTGGTAGTGCGTCACCATCGTTTTCTACCTTTAAAGGCAAAATTTTACTCTTGAATTCAAAACACAAGAAATTGCACATGTCTTTGATTTCTGCGATTCGCATGGAATTCATAGGAGTTTTGGAGGAATTTGTGGACAAATGGAATAAACATTGTTTCTATGCAGAGAGGAGGTTGTTTCCTCTATTCCCACGAAATTTTAATTAAAATTGTCCAACGGTAGACCAAAATAGAAGGTTTGAAGTGTTTTTCGGTTTCTGGCTGCCCTAGCTCACTCTTATGGATTAAGGATGGCATTACATGCCTCAAACAATCGAAATGCTCATTTCTGAGCTTCTGATAGTGCGTCACCATCATTTTATACCGAAAAACTACAAGAATATACTCTTGGATTTAGAACACAAGCAATGACATGCGTCTCTGATTTCTGGGACTCGCACGAAATTCATGGAAGATTTGGAGGAATATAAGGTCAAATGGAGAGTAAACGTTGTTTATATGAGGAGAGGAGATTGTTTCCTCTATTCCTATGAAATTTCAATTGGAATTTCCTAACGGTTGCCCAAAATAGTAGGTTTGAATCATTTTTCGATTTCTGGCTGCCCTAGCTCACTCTTATGGATGATGGAGGGCATTCTAGGCCTCAAACGATCGAACTATCCATTCCTAAGCTACCGATAGTGCGTCACTATCGTTTTCTATAGACAAACTACATGAATTTACTCTTGGATTCAAAACAAAAGCAATTGCAACCAACTCTGATTTCTGGGACTTGCACGGATTTCATGGGAGTTTTGGAGGAATATGTGGACAAATGTAGAGTAATTGTTGTTTCTATATGGATAGGAGGTTGTTTCCTCGATTGTAATTCAATTGGAATTGCCCAACGGTTGCCAAAAATTGCATGTTTGAAGCATTTTCGGTTTCTGGCTACCTCTAATGGATGAAGGAGGGCATTCTAGGTCTCAAACGATCGAAATCCCCGTTCCTGAGCTTCCGATAGTGCGTCACCATCGTTTTCTACCGAAAAACTGCAAGAATTTAATCTTGGATTCAAAGCACAAGCAATTGCAACCGTCTCTGATTTTTGGAACTTGTACGGATTTCGTGCGGGTTTTGGAGGAATAAGAGGACAAGTAGAGAGTAAACATTGTTTCTATGTAGAGAGGATGTTGTTTCCCCTATTCCCACGAAATTTCAGTTGGAATTGCCCAAAAGTTACCCAAAATAGCAAGTTTGAAGCATTTTTTCGGTTTTCTAGCTGCCCTTGCTCACTCTAATGGATGAAGGATGTCATTGTAGGCCTCAAACGAGCGAAATCTTCGTTTATGAGCTTTAGTGCATCACCATCGTTTTCTACCGAAAAAGTGCAAGAATTTACTCTTCGATTCAAAACGCAAGCAATTGCACATGTCTCTAATTTCTTAGACTCGCACAGATTTCATGAGGGTTTTGGAGTAATATGATCACAAATGGAGAGTAAACATTGTTTCTATATGGAGAGGAGGTTGTTTCCTCTATTAAAAAAAAATTTAATTTTGGAAACACATGGCCCCACACTCCCTTTTGGCCCATTAACAACATCAACATAACTAGATGGAGATTTACTATCGTTATTACCCAGATTCGTTGCATTATGAGAGGTATGGTCCCCTACCATATGATTATCTCCATATAAGACATGTGCACCAGATTTAGAATTTAATATGCCCCCCATTACTAGGAATATTACTTTCCAAAGTAAGAGAACTAGTCAAATTCGCATTAATGGCCTTGAATGCATCACATTTAGACTTTAATACTCCCTCATAACAAGGAATATTGCTTTCCAAAGTAGGAGAACATACCAAATTAGAAATAAATGCCTTCCTTGCATCAAATTTAGCCTGGCAGAATGGCCGCCCTCCAAAAACAACCATCTCACCTTGTGGCCTGCTAGAATCAACCACGGTGTAAACAAAGCATATTTCGAGAAGTGGAAAACGGATTTAGGAGCAGAGATGTAGGAAAATAAGGAGGACAGAGGGTGAGGGAGGAGGATGGAGATGAGGAGGAGGAGCTAGTAAAACCAAAAACCGGTGGTGCAAAGGGGAGAAAGGGAGGAGGATGGGAGATAAGGAGAAGCCACAAAACCCTAACTCACTCTTGAGGAAAAAGAATACTCAAAAATAGTAAAGTGCCTTACAATAAAACCTTCAAAAAAAAAAGTTCTATATCATTTAATATAAAGATAGCCTCGAGGTCAGAATAATACGCAAAAATATCCGTTGGAACCCGGAGATCGCCATCTTCAACTAAAAAAATAAGAGAAGACAAAATGAGAAAAGACAAAATTATAACATTGTCTTCTCTTACAGTAAAACTTTCACACACAAAAGTTCTATATCATTTAATATAAAGATAGCCCCGAGGTCAGAATAATACGCAAAAATGTCCGTTGGAATCGGGAGGTCGTCATCTTCAACTGAAAAATAAGAGATCACAAATTAGAACATAAAAGTCATATCATTTAATATAAAGGTATATATCTTATAGAATTTGTAGAAAATAGCCTGTAGCTTAGAAAAATCCACAAAAATTTCCGTTGGAACCGAGAGATTGCCATCTTCAATAGAAAAAATTAAGAGAAGACAAATGTAGGCCATAAAAATCATATCATTTAATAAAAGTTCTATATCTGCCATAAAATGTAGAAAATAGCACCGAGCTCAAAAAATCCGCAAAAATGTTCTTTGGAATTGAGAGGTCGCCATCTTCAACTGAAAAATAAGAGAAGACAAAATTAGGCTATAAAAATAATATCATTTAATATAAATATCCATATGTTCCATAAAATGTAGAAAATAGCTCAAAGCTTAGAAAAATCCGCAAAAATGTTGGTTGAAACCGGGAGCTCGCCATCTTCAAATGAAAAATAAGAGAAGACAAAATTAGGCCAAAAACTTATATCCTTTAATTAGAAGATTCATATCTAACATAAAATAGCTTTGAAAAATCCGTAAAAAAGTCGGTTGGAACCGGGAGATCGCCATCTTCCACTTAAAAAAGATAACAAAAAATTGGGCCAAAAATCATATCATTTAATAAAAGATTCATATCTTTCATGAAATATAGAAAATAGTCCGGAGCTCTGAAAATCCATAAAAATGTCTGTTGAAACCGGGAGATCGCCATCTTCAACTGAAAAACTGAGAAGAAAACATTAGGCCAAAAAATCATATCATTTCATAAAAAGTACATATCATACAGAAAATGTAGTCCCAAGCTAAGAAAAGTCGACAAAAATGTCCGTTAAAACTGGTAGATCACAATCTTCACCTGATAGAAATAAGAGAAGAAAAATGTATGCTATAAAAATCATCTCATTTAATAAAAGGATACATATCTTCCATAAAATGTAGAAAATAACACAGAGGTTAGAAAGATCCGCAACAATATCAGTTGGAACTTGGAGATCGCCTTCTTCAACTGAAAAATAAGAGAAGGTAAAATTAGGCCAAAAACAAAATCATTTAATAAAAAGATACATATCTTCTAGAAAATATAGAAAATAGCCTCGAGGTCAGAATAATCCACAAAAATGTCCATTGGAACCAGGAGATCGCCATCTTCAGCTGAAAAATAAGATAAAACAAAATTTGGCCAAAAATATTATCGTTTAATAAAAAGATCCATAACTTCCCGAAAATGCAGAAAAATAGCCCGGATCTCCGAAAAATCCACAAAAATGTTCGTTGGAACCGGGAGAATGCCATCTTCAGCTGAAAAATAAAAGAAGACAAAATTACGTTATAAAAATCGTTTCATTTAATATAAATGTCCATATCTTATAAATAATGTAAAAAATAGTCCAGAGCTCAAAAAAATCCGTACATATGTAAATTGGAACCGGGAGATCACCATCATTAATTGAAAAAAGAGAAGACAAAATTGTGCCAGAAAAATAATATCATTTAATTAAAATATCGATATCTTCTAGAAAAGTTAGAAAAATAGTCCCAAGCTAAGAAAAATCCACAAAAATATCTATTGGAACATGTGATCGTCATCTTCAACTAAAAAAGAGAAGACAAATGTAGGGTATAAAAATCATATCATTTAAGAAAAAATACTTATCTTTCATAAAATATAGAAAATAGCATCGAACTCATAAAAATCCGCAAAAAATGTCCGTTGAAACCAGGAGATCGCCATCTTCAGCTAAAAAATAAGAGAAGACAAAATTAAGCCAAAAATCATATCATTTAATAAAAATATACATATATTCCAGAAAATTTAGAAAATAGCCACGAGGTCAAAATAATACGCAAAAATGTCCATGGGAACTGGGAGATCTCCATCTTCAACTGAAAAATAATAGAAGACAAAATTAGAAAACAAAGATCATATCATTTAATATAAAGATACATATCTTACAGAATTTGTAGAAAATAGCCTGGAGATCAGAAAAATCTACAAAAATGTTCTTTGAAACCGAGAGAATGCCATCTTCAACTGGAAAAATAAGTGAAGATAAACGTAGGCCGTAAAAATCATATAATTTAATAAAACGTTCTATATCTTCCATAAACTATAAAAAATAGCACCGAGCTCAAAATAATCTGCAAAATATGTTCGTTGGAACCGAGAGATCGCCATCTTCAACTGAAAAATAAGAGAAGATAAAATTAGGTTATAAAAATCATATCAATTCATATAAAGATCCATATCTTGCAGAAAATGTAGAAAATAGCCCGAAGCTCAGAAAAATCAAAAAAATATTCGTTGGAACCAGGAGATCGGCATCTTCATCTGAAAAATAGAGAAGACAAAATCAGGCCAAAAAATCATATCATTCAATACACAGATCCTTAACTTTCAGAAAATGTAGAAAAACAGACTCAAGCTAAGAAAAATCCGCAAAAATTTCCATTGGAACAGGGAGATCTCCATCTTCGCACTGAAAACTGAAAAAAAAAGAGAATACAAACGTATGCTATAAAAATCAATTCAATTATAAAAATGTAGAAAATAGCACCGAGCTTCTAAAAATTCGCAAAAATGTCCCTAGGATCATGGAGATTGCCATCTTTAACTGAAAAATTGAGAAGAAAGTGATATCATTTAATAAAAAAGATCCATATCTTCCAGAAAATTTAGAAAATAGTCCCGAGGTCTGAATAATACGCAAAATATCAGTTAGAAACTAGAAATCGCTATCTTCAACTAAAAATAAAGAAGACAAAATTAGGCCAAAAATCATATCATTTCATAAAAAGATCCATAACTTCTCGAAAATGTAGAAAAATAGCCTCGAGCGCAAAAAAATCCGCAAAAATGTCCCTTGGAACCAGGAGATCGCCATCTTCAACTAAAAAAGAGAAGGCAAAATTAGGCCGTAAAGATTCATATCTTACAAAAAATGTTGAAAATAACTCGGAGATAAAAAAATCCGCAAAAATTATTGTTGGAACCGGGAGATCGACATTTTCAACTGAAAAATAAGAGATGACAAATGTAGGCTATAAAAATCATTTAATAAAAAGATCCTTTTCTTTCATAAAATATAGAAAATAGCTCCTAGCTCAGAAAAATTCGCAAAAATGTCCGTTGGAAACGGGAGATCGCCATCTTCAACTAAAAAAATAAGAAATTACAAAATTAGGTCAAAAAGCATATCATTTAGTTAAAAGATACATATATTCCAGAAAATTTAGAAAATATCACTGAGGTCAGAATAATATGCAAAAATGTCTGTTGGAACCGGAAGATCGCCATCTTCAACTGAAAAATAAGAGAAGACAAAATTAGGCCATAAAAATCATATCATTTAATATAAAGATTCATATCTTACAGAAAATGTAGAAAATAACTCGGAGTTTAGAAAAATCCGTAAAAATTACTGTTAGAACTGAGAGATCGACATTTTCAACTAAAAGATAAGAGAAGAGAAAATTAGGCGTTAAAAATCATATCATTTAATAAAAAGATATGTATGTTCAATAAACTTTAGAAAATAGCCCAGATTTCAGAAAAATACGCAGAAATGTCCATTGCAACCGGGAGATCGTCATCTTTAACAGAAAGTTAAGAGAAGCCAAAATAAGGCCAAAAAATCAAATCATTTAATAAAATGATCCATATCTTTTAGAAAAAGTAGAAAATAGCCTAGATCTTAGAAAATTACGTAAAAATGTCCGTTGGAACCGGGAAATCGCCATCTTCAACAGAAAAATAAGAGAAGACAAAATAAGGCTATAAAACATATCTCATTTAGTATAAATATTCATGTCTTACAGAAAATGTAGAAAATTTCCTGGAGTTAAGAAAAATTCTCAAAAAGGTCCGTTGGAACCGGGAGATTGCCATATTCAACGGAAAAAAATTAAGAGAAGACAAAATTAGGCCCAAAAATCATATCATTTAAATAAAGATCCACATCTTCTCGAAAATATAGAAAATAGGCACGATGTTAGAAAAATCTGCAAAAATAATATCCGTTTGGAACTGAGAGATCGCCATCTTCTACTAAAAAAATAAGATCAATATACTCAATTAACTGTATAAAAATAGTCCCAAACTCAAAAATCCGTAAAAATGTCCGTTGTGAAACAGGAGATTGCCTTCTTCAACTGACAAATAATAGAAGAACAAACTTAGGCTATAAAATCATATCATTTAATAAAAAGATCAATATACTCAATTAACTGTATAAAATAGTCCCCAAACTCAAAAATCCGTAAAAATGGTCCGTGTGAAACAGGAGATTGCCCTTCCATTAGCAACTGACAAATAATAGAAGACAAACTTAGGCTATAAAATCATATCATTTAATAAAAAGATCCATATCTTCCATAAAATACAGAAAATAGCCCCAGCTCAGAAGAATCTGCAAAAATATCCGTTGGAACCGAGAGTTCACCATCTTCAACTGAAAAATAAAACAAGGACTAACTTAGGCTATAAAAATAATATCATTTAATAAAAAGAGCCATATGTTCTATAAAATGTAGAAAAATAGCTCGAAGCTCAGAAAAATCCAGAAAAAAATGTCTGTTGGAACCACAAGCTCGCCATCTTCAACTTAAAAATAAGAGAAGACAAATTTAGGCCAAAAAATAATATCCTTTAATAAAAAGAGTCATATCTTTCATAAAATATAGAAAATTTTGATCGGAGCCCTGAAAAAATCCATAAAAATGTCCGTTGGAACCCTGGGGATTGCCATCTTCTACTGGAAAACAGAGAAGAAAAAATTAGGCCAAAAATCAGATCATTTCATAAAAATACATATCATACATAAAATGTAGCCAAGCAAAGAAAAGTCCTTAAAATGTCCGTTGGAACTGGTAGATCGTCATCTTCACTTGAAAAATAAGAGAAGAAAAACGTATGCTACAAAAATCATCTCATTTTATAAAACATACATATCTTCCCTAAAATGTAGAAAATAACACAGAGCTTAGAAAAATCTGCAAAAATATCAGTTGAAACCGGGGGGAGAGCATCATCTTCAACCGAAAAATAAGAGAAGGCCAAATTAGGCCAAATTAAAATCATTTAATAAAAAGATCGCATATCATCTAGAAAGTTTAAAAAATTGCCCCGAGGTCAAAAAAGTCTGCAAAAAAGTCCGTTGGAAACCGTGAGATCGCCATCTGTCAGCTGAAAAATAAGAGAAAACAAAATTCGTCCAAAAAAATCATATCATTTAATAAAAATTCCATAAGTTCCCAAAAACGTTGAAAATAGCCCTGAGCTCAGAAAAATTCGTAAAAATGTCGATTGGACCCGGGAGATTGCCATCTTCAGCTGAAAAATAAGAGAAGACAACATCATGTTATAAAATTCATATCATTTAATATAAATATCGATATCTTATAGATAATGTAGAAAATAGCCCAGAGCTTATAAAAATCTATACAAATGTAAATTAGAACCGGGAGATCGACATCTTCAATTGAAAAAAGAGAAGACAAAATTGGGCCAAAAATCATTTCATTTAATTAAAATATCCAAATATTCAAGAAAAGTTAGAAAAAATCCCAAGCTAAGAAAAATCCATAAAAATGTCTGTTGGAACGGGTAGATCGCCATCGCCAACTGAAAAATATAAGAGAAGAAAAATGTATGCTATAAAAATCATATCATTTAATAAAAAATAACTTATCTCATAAAAATCCGCAAAAATTTCTGTTGGAACCGGGGAGATCGCCTTCTTGAATAAAAAATAAGAGAAGACAAAATTAGGCCAAAAATCTTATCATTTAATAAAAGTTACGTATATTCCAGAAAATTTAGAAAATAGCCCCGATGTCAGAATAATACATAAATATGTCCGTTGGAATCGAGAGATCGCCATCTTCAACTTAAAAAAATAAGAGAAGCCAAAATTAGACCATAAAAATCATATCAATTAATATAAAGATCTATATCTTCCAGAATATATAGAAAATAGCCTGGAACTCAGAAAAATCCGCAAAAATTTCCATTGGAACTGAGAGAACACCATCTTCAATTAAAAAATAAAAGAAGACAACATAGACTATAAAAATCATATGATTTAATAAAAAGTTCTATATTTTCCATAAAATTTTGAAAACAGCACCGAGCTTAGAAAAATCAGTAATAATATCCATTGGAACCGAGAGATTGCCATCTTCAACTAAAAAATAAGAGAAGATAAAATTAGGCTATAAAATCATATTATTTATTATAAAGACTTATTTCTTACAGAAAATGTAGAAAATATTCTGGAGCTCAAAAAATCAGCAAAACTGTTCGTTGGAACCAACGTCATCTTCATTTGAAAATAGGAGAAGACAAAATTAGGCCAAAAATCCTATTATTTCACAAAAAGATCCATATCTTTCACAAAATATAGAAAAACAGACTCACGCTAAGAAAAATCCGCAAAAATGTCCTTTGGAACCGAAAAAATAAGAGAAGACAAACTTAGGCAATAAAAATTATATCATTTATAAAATGATTGAAAATACCATCGAGCTTATAAAATTCTGAAAAAAAATATCTTTTGGAACATGGAGATTGCCATCTTCAACTGAAAAATAAGAGAGACAAAATTAGGCCAAAAATCATATCATTTAATAAAAAGATTCATATCTGCCAAAAAATTTAGAAAATGGTCCCGAGGTCAGAATAATACGCAAAATGTCTATTAGAAATGGGAGATCGACATCTTCAACCAAAAATAAAAAAGACAAAATTAGGCCAAAATATTATCATTTAATAAAAAGATCCATAATTTCTCGAAAATGTAGAAAAATAGCATCGAGCTCAGAAAAATCAGCAAAAATGTCCCTTGGAACCGAGAGATCATCATTTTCAACTAAAAATATTAAGAGATTACAAAATAAGTTTATGAAAATCATTTCATTTAATATAAAGATTCATATAGTACAAAAATATAGAAAATAGCATGAACCTCAAAAAAATCCGCACAAAGGTCTATTGGAACCGGGAGATGATCATCTTCAAATTAAAAAAGGGAAGTCAAAATTAGGCCAAAAAATCATATCATTTCATAAAAATATACATATCTTCTAGAAAATGTAGAAAAATAGTCTCAAGCTGAGAAAAATATGCAAAAAAATCTGTTGGAACCGAGAGACCGCCATCTTCAACTAAAAAAAGAGAATACACACGTAGGCTATAAAAATCATATTATTTAATTAAAAGTTCTATATCTTCCATAATATGTAGAAATTAGCACCGAGCTTAAAACAATATGCAAAAAGTCCGTTAGAACCGGGAGATCACCATCTTCAACAAAAAAATAAGAGAAGACAAAATTAGGTTATAAAAATCATATCATTTAATAAAAGATCCATAACTTTCCGAAAATTTAGAAATTATTCATGAGCTGAGAAAAATCCGCAAAAATGTCCGTTGAAACCGGGAGATTGCCATCTTCAACAGAAAAATAAGAGAAGAAATAATTAGGTCAAAAATCATATATTTAATTAAAAGATCTATAACTTTCCGAAAATGTATAAAAATAGCCCCAAGCTTAGAAAAATCGACAAAAATGTCCGTTGGAACTGGGAGATCACCATCTTCAACTGAATAATAAGATAAGACAAAATTAGGTTATAAAAATTATATCATTTAACATAAAGATTCATATCATACAGAAAATGTTGAAAATAGCTCGATGCTCAGAAAAATCCGAAAAAAATATCCAATGGAACAGGGAGATCGCCATCTTCAACTAAAAAAATAAAAGAAAACAAAATTAGGTCATAAATCAAATCATTTAATATAAAGATTCATATCTGCCATAGAATGTAGAAAATAGCACCGTGCTCAAAAAAAATCTACACAAATATCCGTTGGAACCGGGAGATCGCAATATTTAACTGAAAAATAAGAGAAGACAAAATTAAGCCAAACTATATATTATTTAATAAAATGATTCAAATCTTCCAGAAAATATAGAAAAATAGTCCGAAGCATAGAAAAGTTCGCAAAAAAGTCCGTTGGAAGCGGTAGATCTCCATCTTCACCTGAAAAAAATAAGAGAAGAAAAATGTAGGCAATAAAAATCATCTCATTTAATAAAAAGAAACATGTCTTCCATAAAATATAGAAAGTAGCACCGAGCTCAGAAAAATCTGCAAAAAATATCAGTTGGAACTAGGAGATCGCCATCTTCAACTGAAAAATAAGAGACGGCAAAATTAAGCCAAAATCATCATTTAATAAAAATATCCATATCTTCTAGAAAATTTAGAAAATAGCACTGAGGTCAGAATATTCTGAAAAAATATCCGCTCGAACCGAGAGATCACCATCTTCAGCTGAAAAATAATAGAAGACCAAATTTGGCCAAAAAAATCATATCATTTAATAAAAAGGTCCTTAACTTCCCGAAAATGTAGAAAAATAGCACCGAGCTCCGAAAAATCCGCAAAAATCTCTGTTGGAACTGAGAGATCGCCATCAAAATTAAGTATAAACATCATATCACTAAATATAAATATCCATATCTTAAAGATAATGTAGAAAATAGCCCGGAGCTCAAAAAACAGCACAATGTAAATTGGAACAAAGAGATCGTCATCTTCAATTGAAAAAAGAGAAGACAAAATTAGGCCAAAAATCATTTAATTAAAATATTCATATCTTGCAGTTAAAGTTAGAAAATAGTCACAAGCTAAGAAAAATTCGCAAAAAATGTCTGTTGGAACGGGTAGATCACCATCTTCAACTGAAAAAATAAGAGAATACAAATGTAGGCTATAAAAATCATATCAATTATTAAACAGATCCTTATTTTTCTTAAAATATAGAAAATAGCACCGAGCTCATAAAAATCAGCCAAAATGTCAGTTGGAACCATGAGATCGCCATCTTCAACTAAAAATAAGAGAAGAAAAAATTATGCCAAAAATCATATCATTAAATAAAAAGATACATATATTCCAGAAAATTTAGAAAATAGACACGAGGTCAGAGTAATACGCAACAATGTCAGTTAGAACAGGGAGATCACCATCTTAAACTAAAAAATAAGAGAAGACAACATTAGAATATAAAAATCATATCTTTTAATATAAAGATTCATATCTTTCGGATTATGTAGAAAATAGCCCAGAGCTCAGAAAAATCCGCAAAAAATTTTGTTGGAACTGAGAGGTCACCATCTTCAACTAAAATAATAAGAGAAGACAAATATAGGTTATAAAAATCATATTAATTAATAAAAAGTTCTATATCTTCCATAAAATGTAGAAAATAGCATCGAGCTCAAACAAATCCGCAAAAATGTTTGTTGGAACCAGGAGATCGCTATCTTTAACTGAAAAATAAGAGAAGACAAAATTAGGCTATAAAAATCATATCATTTAATGTAAAGATTCATATCTTTCAAAAAAATATAGAAAATAGCTCTAAGCTTAGGAAAATCTCCAAAAATGTTCGTTGGAACCGAGAGAACGTCATCTTCATCTAAAAAATAGACAAGACAAAATTAGGCCAACAATCATATCATTTCATAAAAAGATCCATATCTTTTAGAAAATGTAGAAAAACAGACTCAAGCTAAGAAAAATCCGTAAAATGTCCATTGGAACTAGGAGATCGCCATCTTCAACAAAAAACTGAAAAAATAAGAGAAGACAAACGTATGCTATAAAATCATATCATTTAAAAAATATAGAGATTGCTATCTTCTGGAACATGGAGATTGCTATCTTCAACTGAAAAATAATATAAGACAAAATTATGACAAAAACCGTATCATTTGATAAAACGAACCATTTCTTCTAGAAAATTTAGAAAATAGTCCCATGTCAGAATAATGCGCAAAAATGTCCGTAAGAAACGGGAGATTGATATCTTCAACTTAAAAATGAAAGAAGATAAAATTAGGCCAAAATCATATCATTTAATAAAAAATCCATATATTCTCAAAAATGTAGAAAAATAGCCCGAGCTCAGAAAAATCCGCAAAAATTTTTCGTGGAACTGGGATATCACCATCTTCAATTGAAAAATAAGAGAAGAAAAAGTAGGTTACAAAAATCATATCATTTAATATAAAGGTTCATATTGTACAAAAAAAATATAGTAAATAGACTGGAGCTCAAAAAAATCAGCACAAATGTCCATTGAGATCGTGAGGTCGCCATCCTCAAATTAAAAAAAGAGAGGACAAAATTTGGCCAAAAATCATATCATTTCATAAAAAGATACATATCTTACACAAAATGTAGAAAAATAGTCTCAAGCTAATGAAAATCTGTCCATTGAAACCAGGAGACCGCCATCTTCAACTAAAAAAATAAGAGAATACAAACGTAGACTATAAAAATCATATTATTTTATAAAAAGATCTATATCTATCATAAAATGTAGAAACTAGAACCGAGCTCAAAAAACCGCAAAATGTCCATTTGAATTGGGACATCGCCATCTTTAAGTGAAAAATAATAGAAGACAATATTAGGCTATAAAAATCATATCATTTAATAAAAAGATCCATAACTTCTCGAAAATTTAGAAAATAGCCAGGAGCTCAGAAAAATCCGCAAAAATATTCGTTGAAACCGAAAGAGCGACATCTTCAACTGAAAAAATAAGAGAAGAAAAAATTAGGTCAAAAATCATATCATTTAATAAAAAATCTATAACTTCCCGAAAATATAGAAAGATAGCCCCGACAAATCGACAAAAATGTCCGTTGGAACCACGAGATCGCCATCTTTAACTGAATAATAAGAAAAGATAAAATTAGGTTATAAAATCCAAATCATTTAATATTAAAATTTATATCATTTCGAAAATGTTGAAAATAGCTTGGAGCTCAGATTTTAAATCTGAAAAAATATTTGTTGGAACCAGGAGATTGCCATCTTCAACTGAAAAATAAAAGAAGACAAAATTAGCCCAAAAATCATATCATTTAATAAAAAGATACATATCTGCAATAAATGTAGAAAATAACACCGAGCTCAGAAAAATCAGCACAAATATCCATTGGAACCAGGAGAACGCAGTATTCAACTGAAAAAAGAGAAGACAAAATTAGGCCAAAAATTCATATCATTTAACAAAAGATTCATATCTTCTAGAAAAAGTAAAAAAACACCCCCGAGCTAAGAAAAACCTTCAAAAATATCCATTGCAACCGGCAGATCGCCATATTCAACTAAAAATATGTGAACACAAAATTAGGCTTCAAAAATCTTGTCATTTAATAAAGAGATCCATATCTTTAATAAAATGTAAATAGCCTGGAGATCATAAAAATCCGTAAAAAAGTCTGTTGGAATTGGGATATCGCCATCTTCAATGGAAAAATAAGAGAAAACAAAATTAGGCTATAAAAATCACATCATTTAATATAAAGCTTCTAATCTTCAAGAAAGTGTATAAAATAACACTGAACTCGGAAAAATCCGCAAAAATGTCAGTTGGAACCGGAAGATCGCCATCTTCAACAGAAAAATAAGAGAAGACAAATTTAGACCAAAATATCATATCATTTAATAAAATGATACATATCTTCCAAAAAAGTGGAAAATAGCTCGAAACTCAGAAAAATCCGCAAAAATGTCCGTTTGAACCGAGAGATCGCCATCTTCAACTGGAATATAAGAGAAGACAAAATTAGGCCAAAAATAAAATCATTTAATAAAAGATCCATATCGTCTAGAAAATTTAGAAAATAGCCCCGAGGTCAGACTAATCCGCAAAAATGTCTGTTGGAAACAGGAGATCGCCATCTTCAGTTGAAAAATAAGAGAAAAAAAAATTTACCATAAAATCATATCATTTAATAAAAAGATCCATAACTTCCCGAAAATGTAGAAAGATAGCCCCGAGCTCACAAAAATACGCAAAAATGCCCGTTGGACTCTGGAGATCGCCATCTTTAGCTGAAAAATAAGAGAAGACAATTATGTTATAAAAATTGTATCATTTAATATAAATATCCATATCTTATAGATAGTGCCCAGAGCTCAAAAAAATTCGAACAACTATAAATTGGAACCCGTAGATCGCCATCTTAATTGAGAAAAGAGAAGTCAAAATTGAGCCAAAAATCATATCATTTAATTAAAATATCCAAATCTTCCAAAAAAATTAGAAAATAGTCCCAAGCTAAGAACAATCAACAAAAATGTCTGTTGGAACGTGTAGATCGCCATCTTCAACTAAAAAAATAAGAGAAGACAAAAGTAGGCTATAAAAATCATATTGTTAAGAGAGATTGAAAGAAGTGTAAACGATCTCCGATTAGGAGTAGCCATGGCATCCGCCATGGCTCTCTATATATTCATTGTAAATAGGATTTAGGAGTACAAGGGACTCTCCACTAACTTAGTGGGGAGTAATGGTGAGATGATGAGGGGAGGGAGGCCATAAGCCTCCCTCAACTCACAACACTCCCCCTCATCTCTCTATTACCTTGGGTTAAGCATATGAATACTTCAGGATTCAGTATGCTAATGGGGTGGATACTTCTGGATCCAGAGCCACTGTTGTTGCCTCGTTAATACCTTAGCTGTGGAAAACCCAGTGGGAAAAACCAGCAGCTTAAAGGAAAAGAGTACAACTATCGAGGGACTCCCCCTGATCTGTACAAGCTTCAGGCTTGCAGATTTCCTATATATCTATACAATCATCTCCTATTTGTCTATACATACATCATGTTCTAAAGCAAATACAGTCATCACTTATCTATACAAGTTTCACTCATCTAGCGGCTATTGGAAAGCAGTGGCACTCTGGAGTGGAATGCTCTTCGAAGTTGGTAGATGACTCCACTAAAGTATTTCTTTGAATCAGTCTTCAGTGTGTATGCAAGGACTGCTGGACCTGGCTGAGCGTTTTCAATACTTGCTTCTTGGATGATGAGCTTCTCAGAAGATGTAGACTTTGAAGGATGATGTGTAGATATTTAGGAGGTGGCCCGCCTTTAGTGTTTTAGTCATCATGATGATCTTTAAACATGCATATGCGATATATATTCCTTGACCTTTGGAAGTTGCGCATAAGCAGCTTATCCTTGGTCTAGTGGTGCTCTCCAGGACAACACTGTATCTGGTTAACAACTTTACTGCAGACGTTCTATCAAAGACACGTGCAGTTGGCCAGATAAAGAAGTGTAACAAGTACACTAGAGATAGGCTCTTCGAAACCTAAGACGTCATCACCCTCTTCCAGCGACTGGAAGGTGTCATAAATAAGCATCTATTTTTAATAGGTTGCAAATGGACATCATTCTTCATAAACTCCAGGTGTATGAAGGATATTAAAGGGTTCCACCACGAAGGTGTTAAATATATAAGCCGAGACAATACCTTGTTATACCTAGGTTTTTTTATTTCCAAGGTATGCTTAAAGCTATTTGATATCTCAATGGTCTCTGCAGGAGATCCTATTAGCTTTAAGTTGACCACATGTACGGCGAATATCACAAATCCTGTCAACGATCTTTCGAAAAAGATACTAGGGCAGAATATTGCTTAAGATCTACTAATGATCTTTGTAGCCTTTATGGAGAAGACGTTTCTACGTCTCTCTTTCATCTCTGGGGATAGAGTATACCCTTATGGAAGTTTTATATAGATCTCTATATCTATATTGTTGTGTATGTATGCAGTCACAACGTCCATGAGCTGCGTTTATTGGCTTTTTCAGAGAAGTTTAGGATTTAGTAGGAAAATGATCACATTTCCTTCATTTCAATTTCTTATGAAATCCAACTTATATTCCACATGTTTTACACATTCAGGTGTATGGACTACTGGTCCCAAGACTTTGCTTTTCAAGAGTGAGTCCAGCTCTACTCTTATTGCCTCGTCCCACTTTGGCCAATCTATGGTTCATGCTATAGAAAAGTGGGTTGACGTCATCGTCATATTCAGCGACGTGAACAGCAATAGCGAAAGCAAAACCGTCGACAATGACTGTGCTATTTCTGTCCAGTACTTCTCCAGTACGAACATAATATAATGATTTTTCTCCTGTTGTTTCCTCTGAAGGGAAAAATAGGAGGGGAGAGGTTGCTGGTCTGAGCTCAGCATCCTGTGGATGGATCATTTTAATATATCCAGGAATCTTCCTCTTTCGAGGAAAGTTTTATATTTTTAACCTGACGGGCATCCTCTTTTCAATTGAGGTACAGCCAATTCTGCTACCGGTGGATTGCATCCATCTTTGGGAATGTCAATCCTAGCTGGCGTGTTGGCAGCAGGGACGTATGAACGAAGAATCTTCTGGTTGTCCGTACATTTATCCGACAATTGATGTACTTTAGTCTGAATGTGAAGGATCTTCTGGATCTCATCTTCACACAGAAAAAGTATGCGGATCATAACGAGATTAGGACTTTTGTGTCCCATGATATGGTCTCAGAAGCTTCTGGCTTCTTTAGACTGCGTGCCTATTTCAATGAGACTTTGCTCATCAAATTCACATTTATCAAGACTTGGTGGTAAACCATAAGCAAGTGGCATCAGCAATAAGATATGACCACAAGCAGGCCGTATCGTGATAAGCGATGCGGAATGCAGTGTGTTGGTCCCTAAACATCAAGAGGAAACTGGGATTTAACAATGGACGTGAAATCCATTGGAGTTTCTTTACCAGAGACTCTGATAACCTATTCTGAGTATGAACATGCTACAGGATATTCAATTTCAATGCCAGTTGCTTGGCAGAAGTCTTCAAAGATATGTGTAGTGAATTCACCCACATTGTATGCTTTGAGAAAGCTATGTTGCGAGTGAATATAAAGGCACACATAAGACCATCTAGTAGATGCATCAGTTAGTACAATGAAGTACCGAAAATGGGCCACTTGCGAGGTGAATAGGCCCGCAAAGGTCTTCATGTATTCTCTCAATGAAGCCAGGAGACTATCATCCCACTTTCAGGAGGGAAGGTCTCTCCAAAAATATGCCCTTATGACAAATGGGGACAAGGAAACTCAATCTTTTGAAGAATCTTCATGTTCTCCAATGGATTCATTTAATGATGCGTCCATCATCGCTGATCCAGGATGACCAAATCCATTTTGCCAGAGTTAAAAACTATGGCAATGAAAGGAACTTCTGGTGCTCAGTCAAGTTTGCTTTCTATAGGATGAATATCTGTAATTATAGGGGCCCGACGGGGGTCCAATGAAATCGTAAGTAGATGGGCTTATGGCCATCCCTTGACGAGTTACATATTGATATTCAATATTTATTATCCACAGTTTTCAAGTTACGTTCGTTTAATCGAAATATCCTTGAAACTTGGAAAATTCCTATATGTTTAAGGGGAGAAGTTTGCATCTTATAGTTCCGTTGTATGTGGGAGCAATATTAGTGCTACACCAGTGCAACGAGGCACTGTCCACAATATTATATACTTCATTTATAAGCAAAACAAAATTTTATTTAAGTAAATGTAAAATGACATTCAAATAAAAGTTCGTACAAAATAAAACTAAAGATGAAGCTACATGTAATTTTAAATGCATAAATAAAGATATGGCTCAATCGAGCATATCGTCATTCTCGAAGTCTTTTGCAGTGAAAATCGTTGGCGGCTGAACAGCCGCCAAGTTTGTTTCAGGCAGAGACTTCTGGCTCGCCTGATATAGTTCCTGGAGGTGGCGAGGAGTGCGGCAGTTTCTGGACCAATGTCCAGTCATGCCACATCGATGGCATTTATCCTCCCAGTTCTTCTTAGAAATTAACCATTGGACAGTGTTCTTACGATTCCATGTGAGGTTTCTCATTTCTCTGTTGTTGTTGGTCTGGGTTGCTTCTCCTCGTGCTGGCTGCATTACAGCCTTCCCTTTGTTCTTTCTAGCCTTCTTCTTGTTTTTCCACTTCTGGGGAGAAACGTGGTGGGCTTCAGGGATAGGGGCAGTACCAGCTGGACGTAAATTATAAGTAGCAAGCAGTAAATCTCTATTCTGCTCTGCCCTAAGGAGGCAAGAGACCAAATCAGATAATTTCGTGAAGTTGCGTTCACGATACTGCTGCATGAGGATTGCATCTTTCTCGTGAAACGAGATAAATGTCTTTTCCAACATGCGTTGCTCTGGCACTTCTTCACCGCATAACTTCAGGCGTGAGGTGATATTATGAAGTACAGAGTTATACTCAGCGACGGACTTATAGTCCTGAAGTCTGAGGTTTTCCCACTCATAACTGACACGTGGTAATATTACATCAATTTGATGTTTATATCGTGCCTCCAGCGCTGTCCACAGCTCCATTGGGTCCTCTACCATTAGGTATTCGGCTTTTAAGGTCCGATCTATATGTTTCCTAATGTAGATAATGGCTTTCGCCTTATCCACATCGGAGACAGTGGTAGGGGTGCTGCTAGATGTAGCAGAAGCTTCGGCCGCTGCTGGGGCCGATGAAGGAGCCAAAATTGAGCCAAGGAGGGCCATCGAACGCAAGTGGAACTTCAGGTCCACTCGCCAACTCAGTTAATTGTTTCCTGCAGCATCAAGGACCTCGAAATCGACGCTTGCCAATTTTGCACATTTATCTATGCAATTTAAAACACGCATGAATTAATTAAGATATAAATTCATGCATAAAGAATAAAATAAGTAAAATGTGCGGATCGGCCAGATACCCAAAAACATACAAAGTCCAGAGTCTGATATACAGTTCATAAAAGAAAAGAAAAATACAAGTTGGAAACCCACAATGGGTCCCTATATTTTGCAAATTGCTCATCCGTCTTCATTTATTGGTACACCGGCCTTTGGCATTAATACATTTAATCCTCACTTACAAATTCTCTCAAAAGAAAATAAAAGTGCAAGGAATATAAAAGGTATCAAACTGGCCGATCCCAAAAACACATTTTAACTTATATAAACATCCACGCAGTTTATAATATGCTACAGGCACAAAAGAAACAACCACACATATAACTCTGGCATATATAATATGGAAAAAGAGACTATAAAATATAATAATCTCTCGGACCACGGGGAGACGTCATACACCGTTAGGTTAGTTGACTAACGGCAGGGTGATCGCAGGATCCTTAAGATAATTATATTTTGAAAAATCCTAATATTCCATAAATAATCAATAATTCAAGAGTGATGTTTAACATAATTTTAGCAATATGACAAACTGGGCGACATGCCCATAACAAGAAATTAAAATAAATTAATATTTTGATTGCGGCTGCAGGCCCATAAGTAAAATATTTACCATTTTAATAAGCAATTTTATTAACTTGGCTTCAAGCCCAATAACCCAAATTAAATTATTATTAATATTTGTGCTTCAGGCCCATTAGCAAAATTTTAATTAACAAATTAAGTTTGCAATTGGATTTACTGGGCTGCTGGCCCAATTGGGAAAACCAAAATAATAATTAAGCTGAATGGGGCTGCATGCCCATAAAACTTATATTCATGTATAATATGGGTTTTAGGCCCAATAAACAGCCCAACTACAGTAATAATCAAAATTTAATATTAATCTTAAGCCCTAAATTAAAATTTTAGTATATTTGTTAGGGTATATGAAGAGTCCCCAATAACCCAAAATCCAAAATAGAGCCCCACAGCAAAAGTCTCTCCACCTACCGCCGATCCAATATGCCAGATATGTGAAGTTTGTTGGCTGTTGCAAGTCATGGGGAGCGTGGGGACATGCATACTGGCAATTGAGAACTAAAAGTAGGTTGCTTTCTGATGTTTAACAAGAGGAAGTAAATCTATACAATCCTCAAGGAAAAGCTATGTAAAATTATAGATATCAATATATTGTAATATTCTACGGGATCAAAAATAGTTTACCTCTAGATCAAGGATCTAGGGACGATTGTAAAAAGGGAAGATCCGTAGAAAGCAAGATCCACGCTCCCAATACGCCAAAGCGGATCGCTGCAACGGATCACCTCAACGGTACGCCGCAACAATAGATTCCTTCGCGCGTTTAGGGGTTTGATTTTTGAGAGGAGACGGGATGAAAAGCTCAAAAAAAAGAGCGTAGGTGCTGATAACATGTTAAGAGAGATTGAAAGAAGTGTAAACGATCTCCGATTAAGAGTAGCCATGGCATCCGCAATGGCTCTCTATATATTCATTGTAAACAGGATTTAGGAGTCCAAGGGACTCCCCACTAACTTATTGGGGAGTAATGGTGAGATGATGAGGGGAGGGAGGCCACAAGCCTCCCTCAATTCACAACACATATCATTTAATAAAAAATACTTATCATTCATAAAAAATAGAAAATAGCACTAAACTCATAAAAATCCGCAAAAATGTCCGTTGAAACCGGGTTATCACCTTCTTCAACTGAAAAAAAGAGAAGACAAAATTAGGCCAAAATCATATCATTTAATAAAAGATTCATATATTCCAGAAAATTTTGAAAGTAGCCCCGAGATCAGAATAATACACAAAAATGTCAGTTGGAACTAGGAGATCGCCATCTTCAACTTAAAAATAAGAGAAGACAAATTAAGACCATAAAAATCTTATCATTTAATATAAAGTTCCAAATCTTCCAGTATATGTTGAAAATAGCCTGGAGCTCAGAAAAATCAGCAAAAATTTCCGTTGGAACCGAGAGATCACCATCTTCTACTGAAAAATAAGAGAAACAAACGTTAGGTATAAAAATCATATCATTTAAAAAAGTTCTATATTTTCCATAAAATGTTGAAAATAGCACCGAGCTCAGAAAAATCAGCAAAAATTTCCGTTGGAACAGGGAGATCTCCATCTTCAACTGAAAAATAAGAGAAGACAAAATTAGGCTATAAAAATCATATCATTTAATATGAAGATTCATATCTTACAGAAAATGTAGAAAACATTCCGGAGCTCAAAAAAATCCGCAAAAAATGTTCGTTGGAACCAGGAGATCGTCATCATCATTTGAAAATAGAGAAGACAAAATTAGGCCAAAAATCATATCATTTCATAAAAATCCATATCTTTCAGAAAATAAAGAAAAACAGACTCAAGCTAAGAAAAATCAGCACAAATGTCCATTGGAATCGAAAAAAAATAAGAGAAGACAAACGTAGGTTATAAAATCTTATCATTTATAAAAATGTAGAAAATAAAACCGAGCTTATAAAAATCTGTAAAAATATCTGTTGGAACATGGAGATTGCATCTTCAACTAAAAAATAAGGAAAGACAAAATTAGGCCAAACATCATATCATTTAATAAAAAGATCCATATCTTCCAGAAAATTTAGAAAATAGTCACAAGGTTAGAATAATACGCAAAATGTCTATTAGAAACGGGAGATCGCTATCTTCAATTGAAAAATAAAAGTAGACAAAATTATGCCAAAAAGTCATATCATTTAATTATGGGTAAATGACATTAAAGTACCCCAACTGTTGGGCCATTGTCCCATATATACCTTTGCGTTCAATTTGGTAAAATTTGATACCCAAACGTTTAATGAAGTGTAAAACGTGATACCCTTTCTAAGTTTTCCGTCAGAAAAGTTGATCATGTGATAGCACGTGATAGAAATTGGACAAATTTGCCCCTCATCATCCAATACATAAGGGTAAATGACATTAAAATACCCTAACGTTTGGGCCATTGTCACGTATATACCTTATCATTCAATTTGGTAAAATTTGATAACCAAACGTTTAATTGATCTGCACTCATTTATGAACATATGAAGTTGTACATTGCTTTCCTCCCATATTCCTATTGCCTTATCCAATTTGTTCTCTTTATCTATCATCCTTCTATCCGTCAATGCATGTGAAGAATTGTCCACCTTGATCCTACTCTCATTCGCATCCATTAAGTGTAGTATCACCATCATTGATCAATTAGAGTGGGGTTAATCCTTCCATACGAAGAATTTGCAGCTCTGCTCCTTATCCCTACTTGGACACGACCAAAATCGTCTTCCTGGGTTTGCTCTTGTCCATGACATCCTCCTTGGCGTCCGCAACGTACAATTGCGGTACTTGAAATCTACATGATCTATTTCAAAATCCCCACAACTCTACCGTGATCTCCAATGACTTAGCCATCGGAGGACAATCGAGGGTCCATCCCCGATCCTCTGATGCCCTTCTCTCTCTCTCTCTCTCTCTCTCTCTCTCTCTCTCTCTCTCTCTCTCTCTCTCTCTCTCTCTCTCTCTCTCGCACCAGAGAAGGGGGTTTTCCGGTGGAACCCTGCATGGATCATCTGCTGGTGCGGGATCCTTGCATCTACAGCCGATGCGAGTTTTCTGCACCAAAAGTTAACATGCTACCAGAGATGAAACCAATAACGATTATTCGAAGCACAAGAAGCTTTCCCTGATACGAAGTCAAGCCAACCGACTATTTCTACACCAACAACACTAATATTGAATCAGCAACCAACCCCATAAAAAGATCACAAATAATACCATCTACCTGTCATCTGGCCTATCGACAGGTTCAGTTTCTCTTTCGAAAGTTATCAGGCTTGCATGTAATCTAATCACCCACCAACTGAGAGTAGACTATCAGCCATAGCATGCTTGACGATTTCAGTTCGAGTCTCCCCTTTCTTAGCCTACACAATTCATTAAGCCACATAGTTCACTGTGTATATCACATATTCTTCTACCACCCCCTCATCACTTTCCTCTCATTTTCGTAAAAATTATTAATGGAGCTTCAACCTGTGGAAGGAGAGGAGCTCAGCCTAAGCCTAACCCTTCAGCCCTTGTCCCCACCGGAGCCCACGCGCGTCTTCTCTTGCAAATACTGTCGAAAGACATTCTACAGCTCGCAAAGCAGGCCGAGAGTTGGCCACCACTGCCTGACCACATGACGGCGAGGGCGGCTCTGTCGACAGCTGGTAGCGGCGGAGCCCAGCAGTGTCTCCTCGGACAGAGAAGAGGAGAGACGACAACTTGTACGGTGTGGGGAGGTTTCAGAGCCAGAGGAGGCCGGAGGGGGAGCCTGTGTTTGTGGAAATTTACATGAGGCCTGGTGGCACTAGCAATGATGAGGTCGCTGATGGAGTTGATTTTTCTCTAAGGTTATGAATTTGCATGCCATTCTATACTCATGTTTTGCCGTTGTTGTTTATTTCTCTCTCTTGTTTTAAGTTATTGTGGTGGCCATTGGCCAAGCACACTATGCTGAGGCATTACTTCTAAACTAGCGTTGCTAATGAAGTCTTATAGTTATTTCAGAAATCAAAAACATAGATTAGGGTTGTATTTGATTTCATGCGATTTATTTGAGTGAGTGAGTGAGGGGCGGGGTTAATGGTTTCGTTTGGATACGATAAGGTATATACGTGACAATGGCCCAAACGTTTGGGTATTTTAATGTCATTTACCATTTGTTTTAAGTCAGGGGCATAACGGTCAGACGTTTCGAGAAAAGTCCCCTGTTAGCCAAATTGAGTTTTTGGTATCAAATTTTACCAAATTGAACGATAAGGTATATACGTGACAATGACCCAAACGTTGGGGTATTTTAATGTCATTTACCCTTTAATTAAAAGATCCATAGCTTCTCGAAAATGTAGAAAATAGCACCGAGCTCAGAATAATCTGCAAAAATGTCCCTTGGAACTGGAGATGGACATTTTCAACTAAAAAAATAAGAGATTACAAAATAAGGCTATAAAAATCATTTCATTTAATATAAAGATTCATATTGAACAAAAAATAGAAAATAGCTCGAAGCTTAAAGAAATCCGCACAAATGTCCATTGGAACTGAGAAATCGACATCTTCAAATTAAAAAAAGAGAAGACAAAATTTGGCCAAAAAATCATATCATTTCATTAAAAGATACATATATTCCAGAAAATGCAGAAAAGTAGTCTCAAGCTAAGAAAAATCTGCAAAAATATCCGTTCGAACCGGGACACTGCCATCTTCAACTAAAAAAAATAAGAGAGTACAAACGTAGGCTATAAAAATCATATTTTTATGAATGGGGGAGACCTTTGGTCTCCACCCATTTACATCCACCATTACACCCACTACTAAATGGGTGTCCCTTGGGATCATATACTTGTAACTCCTCTCCATATTGTCAATATATATGGCTATGGTATTAACCATTAGCCTTGACCTTCATACAATTCTAACACGTTATCACGCACAGTCATTAGCTGAGCCGAATCCCTGCCTACGGACATATTGCGAGGACGCGGATTGGGCTTCCTTCTCTGAACTTCGCTAAATCCGACGGGTAGGATCTAGAGGTAAATTCTTAAGAAACCCCTAGATCAAAATTTTTGCATGCACATGATAAATCTGTGATTATGTTTTTTTTAAGATATCTATAGCAAAATTTTTAGCAAGATCTACAAGAAAAACAAATTTCAAACAAACAAATTTACTGATTAAACAAATTTCAAACACGCATATTTCCTGCGATTGCAAAATTGGGCTAATTGGGCAGCATCCCCCATTCGAATCGAAATTGAAATTGGGCCATTCTCGTTTGAATCGCATTCGAACTGTCGGTATTCGAATCGCCTGACCGCCCCCTCCCTGTTGGAGGGGATTTTTTCTATCAGGGGGTCCTCTTGGCTCGCCGCCTCGCCTCCTTGATTCATGGATTTTTCGATCTGACACCCCCCTGTCGGGGGGTCTACTGGCGCAACCCCCTCCCCGTCGGGAGGGGGGCATCTGATCCGCCACCCCCCTGTCAGGGGTCTTCTGGCGAAATCCCCCCTCGGGGGGCCTCCGATCTGCCCCCGGCAGGGGGGCCTGTCTGCATCGGAGCGCCGCCCCCTGGGGCATATCTGGGTCGGAGTGCCGCCCCCATGTCGGGTGGCCTGTCTGTATCGGAGCACTGCCCCTTGTCTGGGGGCATGCCTGCGTCGGAGCGCCGCCCGCGCCACCCCCATGTTGGCGGTCCTTTCGAATCCCCTGGCGGCTAACCCGCCCCAACCCCATTTTCTACACTTAAAGCCCTAATTAGGGTGAGGGGGAGAAGAGGCATGGGCCTTCCCTGATGGGCCATGAGCCCAGTAAATAACAGAATTGAAAATTAAAAAGTGGGTATTTTTTGCTAACGGGCCTGCAGCCCACAGCCAGCCCGCGGGCCTCTGGCCTGCAGGCTAAATTATTTTGAATTCATATAATACCATATTAAACCCCTGAAAATTCCAGAAAAATCTGGAAAAATCCGAAAAAAATCTGGAAAATTCCAGAAAAATCAGGGTGAGGATATTGAGTATGACTAACTCTTTTTGGGGTATTTGGGGGCAAGTTATAAATTTGTTAATGAATTCTATGTGTAATTTATTATTAATCGCATTATTCTTAATTGGATTAAAATTGTTATTACTGTACGTTTTAATAATTACGAGGATCCTGAGATCGCTCTGTCGTTAGTTTAAACTAATGGTAATGACATTTCCCCGTGGTCCAAGTAACTATTAAACGTAAATTTAATATATTTATCCAATAAGATTGCCTGCGATGTTAAATAAAATGTATTGTATATGCATGTGATGTTGCATACTTATATAAATTGCCTGGAATGTTGTTAAAACTATGTTGTGGTTTTTGGATTGGCCGTTATTAGTCACCACTATTTATTTTCCTCGCATTTTTTTCCTTTTGAGTGAAAATATAGTGAGGAACTAAATGTAAAAGCCAATGCCCGGAGATACTTCGCCTAAAGACGGAGGAAAATTGCTAATGCTAAGACCTCCAAGGGTTTTCAAATTTTAATTTTAATTTTCTCGTAATTCGAAATGTATACCGGACTTTGGACATTTATTATTTTTAGTGGTGACCGGTCGATCCCTACAACTAGTTTAGTTTTACTTCTATGCATGTCTTAATTTTTGATGTATAATTAATTCATGCTTATTCCATGCTTAGATAAATGGCAAAAATTGCAAGCATCGATTTTGATGTTCTCGATGCACTGGAAAAAATTACTTGAGCTGGCAGCTGAACCTGAAGTTCCACCTGCGCTCACAGGGACTAAGTCACACAATTCAAGCCCCAGCTACGGTTGTGACAACTGATGAAGGGACTTCTACTGTTTGAGTCTCCGATGTATAGAAGGCGAAAGCCATTATTTATATCAGGAGATATATTGATCGGACCCTGAAGGCCGAATATCTAACAGTGGAAGACCCTCATGAACTGTGGACAGCACTTGAGGATATGTAAAAACATCAGAAAGATGTTATCCTCCCTCGTGCACGTTATGAGTGGGAAAATCTCCGACTTCAGGACTCCAAGTCCGTAGCTGAGTATAATTCAGCTCTCCATAACATCACTTCATGCCTGAAGTTGTGTGGTGAACAAGTCTCGAAAACCCGCATGCTTGAGCAAACATATACATCCTTCAATGAGAAGGATGCTATTCTCATGCAACAGTATCGTGAACGCAAGTTCACGAGGTACTCTGATTTACTCTCCTGCCTTCTTATGGCAGAGCAGAACAGAGACCTCCTAATGGCCACTCATAACCTACGCCCTGCTGGCTCTGCTCCTCTCCCTGAAGCTCACACAGTTTCTTCCCAGAAGGTGAAGAACAAGAACAAAGGAAAATTCAACAAGGGGAAGCTGCGAAGAAGCAGACTAGAGCTCCTTCCCAGAACAACAATAATGAGAGAAAGAAAAAGAATATGTGGAAGAGGGATACCTCTGACCAGATGTCTGCTCCCAAGAAAAACTGGGAAGACAAATGCCACAGATGTGGCATGACTGGACATTGGTACATGGTCTGGAGTACTCCATGCCACCTCCAAGATTTGTATATGGCAAGCCTGAAGCCTTCAACAGAAATAAATCTGGTTGATATTCAGCCTCCAACTCGGTTCAACACCGAGGATTTCGAGAATGACAACCTCCTTGACTAAAGCTAATTTAGTCATATTTTCAGCCTTTATCATTAATATTTTGATGTATCTGCAATTATGTCTTTCTTATGAATCGAATGAAGTTTTACTTTTTATAAAAGTTTTTACATTCTTTTCTAGAGATGAATTGTGAATGCCTAGTGGATAGTGCCTCCCCGCACACGTTCCTTCGTGATAGATGCTATTTTAATAGCATCATTAATTATAATGGTCCCGTCACTACAATTTCGGGACTAAATAATATAATAGAAGGATCAGGTGAAGCAATTTTATTGCTCCCAAACCAAACACAAGTTATAATAAAAGATGCTTTATTTTCTCCAATATCAAACAGAAATCTATTAATTTTCAAGGACATCTGTCTAAACGGATATTACTTGGAAACTGATGATTTCTAATAGTGTTGATGTATGTTATTTGTCATAATGATGGTATTAAAACCATCTTAGAACGTTTAAAAAGGACTCCCATCGGGCCTTTATCAAACATACATCCAACCTATAGAAGCTAACCTGATAGAGCACCAGCAGTGTTCTACATCACCAGAATTCAGTGTTCTACATCACCAGAATTCAATCTCTGGCATTATAGACTAGGTCATCCAGGATCGATAATGATACACCGCATCATAACCCAATCCCGTGGACATAATTTGAAGCACCTGAAGATTCTTCAAAAGGGTGATTTTCCTTGTCTCCCCTATTATAAGGGTAAACTAATTATAAGACCATCCTACCTGAAAGTGGGGTTTGAATCTCCTAGCTTCATAGGAGAATACATGGAGACATTTGTGGGCCAATTCACCCATCAAGTTTTCTATAACGGTACTTTATGATCCTGATAAAATGCATTTTATATAACTCTTTTCTTATACTAGGCTCACAAACTAAGAAGCCTGAAGTTTCAAAGACCATTTCTTGGGACACTAAGTCTTTGTCTCATTATGATCCGCGTACTAATCTGTATAAAGATGAGATCCTTAAGATCCTTCACATTCAAAATACAGTACATCTACTACCAGATAAATTCACTGATAACCAGACGATTATCAGATCACACATCCATGCTGCCAATACGTCAGCTAGGATTGACATCCCCAAAGATGTGTGCAATCTATCGACAGCAGAATCAGACGTACCTCAAATAAAAAGAGAACGACTGCCTGGCTCCAATGATAAATTCCCTTGCAAGAGGAAAATACCTGGAGAAATAAAAAATATCCCAATACAGGATACTGAGCTAAGACCAGTAACCTCTCCCCTCCTTCAGTCCCCCGAAGAGGACAATACAGGAGAAATATCATTAAAATTCGTACGTAATGGGGAGGTACTGGACAGAAAAATCACTGTCGTTGACGACGACTTCACGTTCGATATTGCTATTCACGTGGTTAAAGGCAACGATGATATCGATCCACAATCTCTAGCTGAATGAAAACGCAGAAATAATTGGCCAAAGTGGAACAAGGCAATAGGAGTAGAGCTGGACTCACTCTTGAAACGCAAAGTTTATGGACCAGTAGTCCAGACACCAAGAGGTGTAAAACCAGTGTGATACAAGTGGGTATTCGTAAGGAAAATAAATGAGAATAATTAGAACGTATGCTACAAAGCACGACTTGTAGCTCAGGGATTTTCCCAACGACCGGGGATAGATTATGAAGATACATATTCCCCGGTTATGGATGCAATCACATTCCGATTCATATTACGCTTAACATCAATGGAAGGCCTAGAAATGTAGCTTATGGACATTTTAATTGCATATTTATATGGCAATATAGATAAAGATATCTATATGAAACTTCCAGATGGTTTCAAAATACCAACAGAAATAAAAGATAGACATCGGGACGTCTATTCTGTTAAGTTTCAAAGATCATTGTATGGTCTTAAGCAATCGAAAATAATGTGGTATAACAGACTGAGTAAATTCCTTGTTCAACAAGGTTTCACCAATAATTAAGTCTATCCGTGTATTTTCATTAAAACCACGTGAACAGGATTCGTATTAATAGCCGTCTATGTAGACGACTTAAACCGCATCGGATCTCTTGCAGAGATTGATGATATATCTGCAAGCCTCAAACTAACGTTTGAAATGAAAGACCTAGGAAAGACTAAATTTTGTCTTGGCTTACAGATAGAACACCTTAGTGGAGGAATCCTGTTACACCAATCCACATACACAAGGAAATTACTTAAAAATTTCCATATGGATAAGAGCCATCCTCTAAGTACACCAATGGTCATTAGATCTTTGGATGTTCATAAGGACCATTTCCAACCGCTGGAAGAGGGGGAGGAAACACTAGGTCCTAAAGTACTTTACATTAGTGCCATTGGAGCACTACTATATCTAGCAAACTACATGCGTCCAGACATAGCATTTGTAGTCGACCTACTAGCCAGATACAGTTCAGTACCCACAAAGCGCCATTGGAATGGAGTGAAGCAGCTTCTGCGCTACCTCCAATGGTCAGTTGACCTGGGATTATACTTCCCGAAAGGTGGATCTTCCACTTTGATTGATTTTTCATATGCATGTTACAGGTCTGATCCACACACCGAGAAATCACAGATTGGTTTTGTGTTCACCTTCAGTGGTACAGCCATCTCCTGGAAAGCTGTGAAACAAACCACCACAGCCGTCTAATCCAACACTCAGAGCTCCTGGCGATCCATGAAGCTAGGAGAGAATGTGTCTGGCTTCGTTTAGTCATTCATCACATTCTAGTGACGACTGCCCTGAAGACGGACAACCTTGAGCCAACCATATTATTTGAAGATAAAGCAGCTTGTACAGCTCAATTACAAGCTGGTTACATCAAGGGCGACAGGACAAAGCACATCTCTCCCAAGTTATTTTGGACGTACGAGCTACAAGAGCAGAAGCAGATTGAAGTACGGCAGATTCAATCTTGTAATAATTTTAGTTGATCTGTTTACTAAGGCGTTGCCTAGATGTACTTTTAGAAAACTTGTAAAAGATACAGGAATGCGACAGCTGAAAGACCTATAAGACTGAAGCTTGTACGGATCAGGAGGAGTCACTTATGTATTGTACTCTTTTTCCTTAAGCTGTTGGTTTTTCCCACTGGGTTTTCCGCAGCTAAGGTTTTAACGAGGCAAAACACGGTAACTCTAGATCCAGCAGTATCCACACCATATTAGCGTATTGGATCCTGAAGAATTCATATGCTAAGAATGGATGGATGATGTAAAGTGTTATGAAGGGGGAGACCTTTGGTCTCCACCCACTTACATCCACCATTACACCCACTACTAAGTGGGTGTCCCTTGGGATCCTATACTTGTAACTCCGCTCCATAGTGTCAATATATATGGCTATGGTATCAACCATTAGCCTTGACCTTCATACAATTCTAACAATTATTTAATAAAAATTTCTATATCTTCTATAATATATAGAAAATAGCAACAAGCTTAAAACAATACGTAAAAAATCCATTGGAAACGGGAGATCGCCATCTTCAACAGAAAAATAAGAGAAGACAAAATTAGGCTATAAAAATCATATCAATTAATAAAAAGATCCATAACTTTCCAAAAATTTAGAAATTATTCAAGAGCTCAGAAAAATATGCAAAAATGGTCGTTGAAATCGGAAGATCGCCATCTTCAACTAAAAAATAAGCCAAGAAAAGATTAGGTCAAAAAATCATATTATTTAATTAGAAGATCTACAACTTCATGAAAATGTTGAAAACTAGCCCAGAGCTTAGAAAAATCGACAAAAAAGGTCCATTTGAACCAGGGAGATCACCATCATCAAGTGAATAATAAGAGAAGACAAAATTAGGTTATAAAAATTATATCATTTAATATAAAGATGCATATCATACAGAAAATGTAGAAAATAGCTCGAAGCTCAGAAAAATCCGAAAAAATGTCCATTGGAACAGGGAGATTGCCATCTTCAACTGAAAAATAAGGGTTATTTAGTACTGACCCCCTGTGTTTTCTCGGAAATTAGTAGTACCCCCCCTATGGTTTCAATAATTAGTAAGACCCCCCCTCCACAATTAGTATCACCCCCCAGGGTTTCTCAAAAATTAGTATCACCCCCCTATGGCAGGGGGGTCTTACTAATTATTGAAACCATAGGGGGGGTACTACTAATTTCCGAGAAAACACAGGGGGGTCAGTACTAAATAACCCGAAAAATAAAAAAAAGACAAAATTCGGTCAAAAATCATATCATTTAATAAAAAGATACATACATGCCATAAATGTAGAAAATAACGTCGAGCTCAGAAAAATATGCACAAATGTCCGTTGGAACTGGGAGATCGCAATAT
>JAULAV010008434.1:0-52373 GCA_030789695.1 Scilla litardierei
GTTGAAGATAGCGATCTCCCGGTTCCAACAGACATTTTTGCGGATTTTTCTGAGCTTCGGGCTTTTTCCACGTTTTTGGAAAATATGTACCATTATTCAATAATATGATATTTTGGTCTAATTTTTTCGTCTCTTATATTTCGGTTGAAGATGGCGATCTCTCGGTTCCAAGGGACATTTTTGCGGATTTTTCTAAGCTCGGGGCTATTTTCCACGGTTTTGGAAGATGTGTATCATTTTTATTAAATGATATGATATTTTGGCCTACTTTTGTCTTCTCTTATATTTCACTTGAAAATGGCGATTTTCCTGTTCCTACGGAAATTTTTTAAAGATTATTCTGACCTCGTGGGTATATTCTAAATTTTCTTGAAGATATGTATATTTTTATTAAATGATATGATTTTTGGCCTAATTTTGTCTACTTTATTTTTCAGTTCAATTGGGTGATCTTCCGGTTCCAACGAAAATTTTTGCAGATTTTTCGAAGCTCGGTGCTATTTTCTACATTTTATGGAAGAAATGATTTTTTTGTTAAATGAAATGATTTTTTTTGTCCTACGTTTTTCTTCTCTTATTTTTTTCAGTTGAATATTAAGATCTACTGGTTCTCGTGGGCATTTTTACTTATTTTGTTAGCTTGGGGCTATTTTTCTTCGTTGTTTGAAAGATATGGATCATTTTATTAAATGATAAGATTTTTTGGCCTAATGTTGTCTTCTCTTATTTTTCATTTTAAAATTTACGGATTTTTTTTGACATTGGGGCAATTTTTACATTTTATGAAAGATATGAATCTTTCTATTAAATAATATGATTTTGGCCTAATTTTACTTCTCATATTTTTTTAGATGAAGATGGCGATCTCCCGGTTCCAACGGACATTTTACAGATTTTTCTGAGCCCCGGGCTATTTTCTACATTTTTGTAAGATATATTTCTTTAGATTAAATAATATGATTTTTATAACCTAATTTTGTCTTCTCTTTTTTTCAGTTGAAAATGGCGATCTCTTGGCTCCAACGGACATTTTTACAGATTTTTCTTTCTTCGGGCTATTTTCTACATTTTATTGAAGATAAGGCTCTTTTTATTAAATAATATGATTTTTAACCTCATTTTGTCGTCTCTTATTTTTTTACTTGATGTTGTCGATCTCCCTCTTCCAACGGACATTTTTGCTGATATTTTCGAGCTTGAGACTATTTTCTACATTTTCGGGAAGTTATGGATCTTTCTATTAAATAATATGATTTTTGGCCTAATTTTGTCCTCCCTTTTTTCAGTTGAAGATGGCGATTTCCCATTTCCAACGTTCATTTATGCGGATTTTTCTATGATCCGGGATATTTTATAAATTTTCTGCAAGATATTGATTTTTATAATAAGTGATATGATATTTACAGGCGAATTTTGTCTTCTCTTATTTTTCAGTTGAAGATGGCGATTTTCCGGTTCTAACGGATATTTTTGCGGCTTTTTATGAGCTTGGCACTATTTTTCTACATTTTCGGAAAGTTATAGATCTTTTTATTCAATGATATGATTTTTAGGCCTAATTTTTTCTTCTCATATTTTTTCATTGAAGATGGCGATCGCCCGGTTCCAACGGACATTTTTGTGGACTTTGCTATGCTCCGGGCTATTTTCTATATTTTTTAAGATATGAATCTTTATATTAAATGACATGATTTATATAAACTAATTTATCTTCTCTGAATTTTTTAGTTAAAGATGTCAATCTCCCGGTTCCAACGACCATTTTTTGTAGATTTTTCTATACTCGGAACTTTGTTCTACAGTTTATTTAAGATATGGGTCTTTTAATTATATGATAATATTTTTATAAACTAAGTTTTTCTTCTCTTATATTTCAGTTGAATATGGCGATCTCCCGATTCCAACGGAAGTTTTTGCATAATTTTCTGAGCTACAAGCTATTTTCTAGATTTTCTGTAAGATGTGGATCTTTAAATTAAATGATATGATTTTATGGCCTAATTTTGCCTTCTCTTATTTTTAGATGAAGATGGCGATCTCCCGGTTCCAACGAAGATTTTTGCGGATTTTTCTGAGCTTTGCACTATTTTCTTCATTTACTGTAAGATATGGATCTTATTATTAAATGATATGATTTTTAGGGCCTAATTTTGTATTCTCTTATTTTTTTTAGTAGAAGAGTACGATCTCCCGTTTCCAACAGAAATTTTTGCGTGGTTTTCTGAGGCCCAGACTATTTTCTTTATTTTTGGAAGATAAGTATCTTTATATTAATTTATATGATTTTTTGCCAAATTTTTTGTCTTCTCTTATTTTCCAGTTGATGATAGCGATCTTTTTATTAAATGATATGATTTTTGGCCTTATTTTGTCTTCACTTATATTTCGATTAAAGATTGCGATGTCTCGGTTCCAACGGACATCTTTGAAGATTTTTCTGAGCTCCGGGCTATTTTTCACATTTTCTAGAAGATATGGATCGTTTTGTTAAATGATATCAGAAAAGATAAAATTAGGCCAAAAATGTTTGTTGAAACCGGAAAATCGCCATCTTCAACTGTAATATAAGGGAAGACAAAATTCGAAACCGAGAAATCCCCTTCTTCATCTATAAAAATGTCTGTTGCAGTCGAAATATCACCATCTTCAACTGATAAGATTTTTATACATCATTTCCTGAGCTTGGTGCTATTTTCTACATTTTATGAAAAATATGGATCTTTTTATTAATTGATATGATTTTTATAGCATAAATCTGTCTTCTCTTATTTTCAAGTTGAAGATAGCGATCTTTTTATTAAATGACATGATTTTTGCCTAATTTTGTCTTCTCTATATTCCAGCAAAAGATGGCAATCTCTCGGTTTCAAGGGCATTTTTGCGGATTTTTCTGAACTCTGGGTTTTTTTCCACTTTTTTTGGAAAGTATGTATCATTATTAATGATATGATATTTTGCCCTAATTTTGTCTTCAATTACATTCGGTCGAAGATGGCGATCTCTCGGTTCCAACGGATATTTTTGTGGATTTTTCTAAGCTCATGGCTATTCTCCATGTTTTTGGTAGATATGTATCATTTTATTAAATGATATGATATTTTGGCCTAATTTTGTCTTCTCTTATGTTTCAGTTTCAGATGGCGATCTCTCGGTTCCAACGGACATTTTTACGGATTTTTCTTAGCTCGAAACTATTTTGTACACCTTCTGGAAGATAAGAATATTTATATTAAATGATATGATTTTATATCCTAATTTTTTTCTTCTCCTTTTTTCCAGTTGAATATGGAGATCTCCCAATTCCAACGGATATTTTTGTGGATTTTTCTGAGTTCCAGGCTATTTTCTACATTTTATTAAAGATAATGATCTCTTTATAACATGACAAGATTTTTGTAGCCTAATTTTGTCTTCTCATATTTTTCAGTTGAAAGTGGCGATCTTCCGGTTTCAATGGACATTTTTGCAGATTTTTCTTAGCTTAGGGCTATTTTTGACATTTTCTTAAAGTAATGAATCTTTTTATTAAATGATATGATTTTGTGGCCTAATTTTGTCTTCTCTTTTTTAGTTGAATATTGCGATCTCCTGTTTCGACGGACATTTGTGCGGATTTTTCCGAGCTCTATGCTATTTTCTACATTTTGTGGCAGATATGTTTTTTATATTAAATGATATGATTTTTGGCCTAATTTTGTCTTCTTTTTTAGGTCAAGATGGAGATCTCCCCGGTTCCAACGAATATTTTTTCGGATTTTTCTAAGCTCCGAGCTATTTTCTACATTTATGTGTGATATATATATTTATATTAAATGATATGATTTTTATAAGCTAATTTTGTCTTCTTATATTTTTCAGTTGAAGATGGCGACTCCTGGTTCCAACGGACATTTTTCCGATTTTTCTAAGCTCAGGGTTATTTTTCTACATTTTCGAGAAGTTATGGATCTTTTTATAAAATGATATGATTTTTTGACCGAATTTTTTCTTCTGTTATTTTTTCAGTTGAAGATGGCAATCTCCCGGTTCCAACAAACTTTTTTGCGGAATTTTCTGAGTTTCAGACTATTTTCCACTTTTTTGGAAGATATGTATCATTTTATTAAATGATATAATATTTTGGCCTAATTTTGTCTTCATTTATTTTTAAGTTGAAGATGGCGATCTTCAGGCTCCAACGGACATTTTTGTGGATTTTTCTGAGCTCGGTGCTATTTTGTACACTTTCTGAATGATAAGAATCTTTATATTAAATGATATGATTTTTATATCGTAATTTTTTCTTCTCTTATTTTTGAGTTGTAGATGGAGATCTCCCAGTACTAACGAACATTTTTGTGGATTTTTCTGAGCTCCATTCAATTTTATACATTTTATTAAAGATATGGATCTCTTTATTAAATGAAAAGATTTTTGTAGCCTAATTTTGTCTTCTTATATTTTTTAGTTGAATATGATGATCTCCCGGTTCCAACGGACATATCTGCATATTTTTCTTCGCTTTGGGCTTTTAAATCCATTTGCTTTTTATTAAATGATATGATTTTTGGGCCTAATTTAGTCTTCTCCGTTTTAGTTGAATATTGCGATCTCCGTGTTCCAATGGACATTTGTGCGGATTTTTTTGAATTCGGTGATATTTTATACATTTTATGGTGGATATACATCTTTTTATTAAATGATATGATTTTTGGCCTAATTTTGTCTTCTTTTATTTTTTAGTTGAAGATGTCGATTTCACGGTTCCAAGGTACATTTTTTGCATTTTTCTGAGCTCCGATCTATTTTCTACATTTTCTGTATGATTTGAATCTTTATATTAAACGATGTGATTTTTATAACCTAATTTTGTTTTTTCTTATTATTCAGGAGATGGTGGCGATCTCCCAGTTTCAACGGACATTTTTTTCGGTTTTTTGAGGTCGGGGCTATTTTGTACATTTTTAGGAAGATGTGGATATTTTTAATAAATGATATGATTTTTTGACCTAATTTTTTCTTCTCTTATTTTTTCAGATGAAGATGGCGAGCTCCAGGTTTCAACGAACATTTTTGCGGATTTTTCTGAGCTATGGGCTATTTTCTGCATTTTTGGAAGGTTATGGATCTTATTATTAAATGTTATTATTTTTATATCCTAATTTTGTTTTCTCTTATTTTTTCAGTTGAAGATGTAGATCTTCCAGTTCCAACAGACATTTTTGTGTATTTTTTGAGCTCGGTGCTATTTTCTACATTTTCTGGAAGATATTGAGCTTTTTATTAAATAATACGATTTTTGTAGCCTACGTTTTATTCTCTTATTTTTTTAGTTGAAGATGGCGATCTCCCGGTTTCAACATACATTTTCACTGATTTTTCTACATTTTCTGGAAGTTATGTACCTTTTTATGAAATGATACGATTTTTTGACCGAATTTTGTCTTCTCTCTTTTTAATTTGAAGATGGTGATCTCCCGGTTCCAATGGACATTTGTGCGGATTTTGTTTGTGCTCCGAGCTATTTTCTATAATTTTTTAGCATAATATCAATTTTTATATTAAATGATATGATTTTTATAACCTAAGACATCTCTTATTTTTCAGATGAAGATGGCGATCTCCTGGTTCCAAATGACATTTCTGTGGATTTTTTGAGCTCGGGGCAATTTTCTACATTTTCGAAAAGTTATGAATTTTTTATTAAATGATATGATTTTTATATCCTACGTTTTTCTTCTCTTATGTTTTTAGTTGAATATTGCAATCTACAGGTTCCAGGGAACATTTTTACTGATTTTTGTTAGCTTGTGGCTATTTTTGTTCTTTTTATGGAAGATAAGAATCATTTTATTAAATGGTATGATTTTTTGGCCGAATGTAGCATTCTCTTATTTTTTTCAGTTAAAGATGTCGTTTGCACGGTTCGCACGGAGATTTTTGAGGATTTTTTGAATTATAGGCTATTTTCTACATTTTTTGGAAGATATGAATCTTTTTATTAAATAATATGATTTTTTGGCCAAACTTTATCTTCTCATATTTTTCATATGAAGATGGCGATCTCCCGGATCCAAAGGACATTTTTGCGGACTTCTCTGAGCTCCGTGCTATTTTATATATTTTCTGTAAGAAAGGTATATTTAGATTAAATGATATGATATTTATAGCCTAATTTTGTCTTCTCTTACTCCCGGTTCCAACTGACATTTTTGCAGATTTTCTGAGCCCGAGGCTATTTTCTACATTTTATTGAAGATATGACTCTTTTATTAAATGATATGATTTTTTGTAGCCTAATTTTGTCTTCTCTTATTTTTCACTTGAAGATAACGATCTCCTGCTTCCAACGGACATGTTTGCTGATATTTATGAGCTTGGGACTATTTTTCTACGTTTTTGAAAAGTTATGGATCTTTTTATTGATTGATTTGATTTTTTGGTCTAATTTTGTGTTCCCCCCATTTCAACCGAAAATTTGTGAGGATTTTTCTGAGCTCCGGGCTATTTCCTAATTTTCTGTAAGATATGGATTTTTATATTAAATGACATGATTTTTATAGCTTAATTTTGTCCTCTCTTATTTTTTATTTGAAGATGGTGATTTCCCGGTTCCAACAGATATTTTTGCGGCTTTTTTGAGGTCGGGGCAATTTTTCTACATTTTCATGAAGTTATTGATCTTTTTATTAAATGATATGATTTTTAATTTTGTCTTCTCTTATTTTTTTCGTTGAAGATGGCGATCGCATGGTTCCAACAGACATTTCTGTTAATTTTTATGAGCTCCGGGCAATTCTAAATTTTCTGTAAGATATTAATCTTTATATTAAATGATTTGATTTTTATAGCCTAATTTTGTCATCTCTAATTTTTCAGTTGAAGATGTCGATCTCCCGGTTCCAACAACCATTTTTGCGGATTTTTTCTAAACTTGAAACTATATTCTATATTTTATTGAAGATACGTATTTTTAATGATATGTTTGCTATAGACTAAGTTTGTCTTCTCTTATTTTCAGTTGAATATGGTGATCTTCAGGTTCCAACGGACATTTTTGATGATTTTTCTGAGCTATGGACTATTTTATACATTTTCAATAAGGTATGGATCTTTATATCAAATGATAAGATTTATATGCTCTAATTTTGCCTTCTCTTATTTTTCAGTTGAAGATGGCGATCTCCTATTTCAAACGAAATTTTTTTGTATTATTCTGCCCATAGGGCAATTTTCAAAATTTTCTGGAAGACATGTATCTTTTTATTAAATTATATGATTTTTGGCCGAAGTTTGTCTTCTCTTATTTTTCAGTTGAAGATGGTGATATTTTTATTAAATGATATGATTTTTAGCTTTATTTTTGTCTTCTCTTATATTTCGGTTGAAGATGGCGATCTCCTGGTTCCAACAGACAGTTTTTGGATTTTTTTGAGCTCCGGGCTATTTGCACATTTTCTAGAAGATATGGATCGTTTATTAAATGATATTAGAGAAGGGAAAATTACGCCAAAAATATCTGTTGAAACTAGGAAATTGCCATCTTCAATTAAAATATAAGAGAAGACAAAATTCGTAACCAGTAAATCGCCATCTTCATCTATAAAAATGTTTGTTGTAACCGGGATATCGCCATCTTCAACTGATAAGATTTTTATATATCATTTTCTCAGCTTGGCACTATTTTCTACATTTTATGGAAGATATGGATCTTTTTATTGATTGATATGCTTTTTATAGCCTAAATGTTTCTTATTTTATTTTCTAGTTGAAGACGTGGATCTTTTTATTAAATGATATGATTTTTTGCTCTAATTTTGTCTTCTCTTATCTTCTAGTTGAAGATGGAGATCTCACGGTTCCAACAGAAATTTTTGCAGATTTTTCTGAGTGTGGGGCTATTTTCTAAATTTTATTGAAGATATGTGTCATTTTATTAAATGATATGATATTTATGGCCTAATTTTGTCTTCTCTTATTTTTCAGTTGAAAATGGTCATCTCCTAGTTCCAGCAAATATTTTGGAAAATTTTTCTGAGCGCAAAGATCATTTATACATTTTCTGGAAGACATGTATCTTTTTGTTAAATGATATGATTTTTAGCTAATTTTGTCTTCTCTTATTTTTCAGTTGAAAATGGCGATCTCTTGGTTCCAACGTATATTTTTGCGTATTTTCGGTTAAAGATATGAATATTTATACTAAATGATATGATTTTTATTGCCTAAATTGTCTTCTCTTATTTTCAGTTGAAGATGGCGATCTCTCGGTTCCAATGGAAATTTTTATAGTTTTTTCTCAGCTTGTGGATACTTTAATAATTTATTGAAGATATGGATCTTTTAATTAAATGATATGGTTTTTATAGACTAAGTTTGTCTTCTCTTATTTTTAAGTTGAAAATGGCAATCTCGTAGTTCAGACGGACATATTTGCGGATTTTTCTGACCTCGAGGCTATTTTCTATATTTTTGGAAGATATGTATCTTTTTATTAAATGGTATGATTTTTTGGCCTAATTTCGTCTTCGCTTACTTTTTAGATGAAGATGGCGATCTCCCAGTTCCAACAGATATTTTTTGCAGATTTTTTGGCTCCGGGCTACTTTCTACTTTTTTGAATATATGGATATTTAGATTAAATGATATGATTTTTATAGCCAAATTTTGTCTTCTATTATTTTCAGTTGAAGATGACGATCGCCCGACAGACATTTTTACTTTTTTCTGAGCTCAGTACTTTTTTTCACATTTTATTGAAGATATGGATCTTTTTATTAAATGATATGTTTTTATAGCCTAATTTTGTCTTCTCTTATTTTTCAGTTGAACATAGCAATCTCCATGTTCTAACAGAATTCTTTTCGGGTTTTTCTGAGCTTGGAACTATTTTTCTTCATTTTTGGGAAGTTATGGATCTTTTTATTAAATGATATGATTTGTTGACCTAAATTTGGCTTCTCCTATTATTTATTTGAAGATGGTGAACTCCCAGTTCCAACAGACATTTTTGTAAATTTTTCTGAGCTCGGTAATATTTTCTACAGTATAGTGAAGATATGGTTCATTTTATTATATGATATGTTTTATAGACTTAGTTTGTCTTCTGTTATTTTTCAGTCGAAGATAGTGATATCTCGTTTCCAAGGGAATTTTTTGTAGATTTTTCTAATCTCTGGGCTATTTTCTAAATTTTTACGTATTTTTTGAGTTCGGTGTTATTTTCTACATTTTATGGAAAACATTGAACTTTTTATTAAATAATTTGATTTTTATCGACTTCGTTTGTCTTCTCTTATTTTTTTTCAATTGAAGATGGCAATCTCCATGTTTCAACGGACATTTTTGTAGATTTTTTAGCTTGAGACTATTTTTCCACATTTTCTGGAAGATATGTCTCTTTTTATGAAATGATGTGACTTTTGGCCTAATTTTGTTTTCTCTTTTTTTACTTTGAAGATAGATATCTGCAGGTTTCAATGGACATTTGTGCAGATTGATTTTGAGCTACGAGCTATTTCAATATTTTTTGTATAATATGAATCTTTATAGTAAATGATATGATTTTTAAAACCTAATTTAGTCATCTCTTATTTTTTCAGTTGAAGATGGCAATCTCTAGGTTCCAAGGGACATTTTTGCAGATTTTTCTAAGCTCGGGCCTATTTTTCTACATTTTCGAGAAGTTATGGATTTTTTATTAAATGATATGATTTATTGGCCTCATTTTGTCTTCTTTTATTTTTCAGTTGGAGATATCGATCTCCCGTTTCTAACGGACATTTTGCGTATTATTCTGACCTCGGGATTATTTTCTAAAATTTCTGGAAGATATAGATCTTTTTATTAAATGATATGATTTTTGGCCAAATTTTGTCTTCTCTTATTTTTTAAGTTGAAGATGGCGATCTCCTCGTTCCAACGGACATTTTTGTAGATTTTTATTAGCTCGGTGCTATTTTCTATATTTTTATACATGATAAGATTTTTATAGGCTACGTTTGTCTTTTCTTTTTTTTGGTTGAAGATGGTGATATCCGGGTTCCAATGGACATTTTTGCGGATTTTTCTTAACTTGAGGCTGTTTTTCTACATTTTCTGGAAGATATGGATCCTTTTATGGAATGATTTGATTTTTTGGCCTATTTTTGTCTTCTCTAATTTTCAGTTGAAGATGACAATCTCTCGGTTCCAATAAATATTTTTGCAGATTTTTCTAAGCTCCCGGATATTTTCTACATTTGATGTAAGTGATGAATCTTTATATTAAATGATATGATTTTTACAGCCTAATTTTGTCTTCTTTTATTTTTAGTAGAAGATGGTGATCTTCTGGTTCCAACGAAAATTTTTGCGGAATTTTTTGAGTTCGGTGCTATTTTCAACATATTATGGAAGAGATAAAACTTTTTATCAAATGATATTTGTTATGAATAGGCCCATGAGGCCCATTGGGTATCCAGCCCACTATTGAAAGCTATAAATATGAGGGTAGGGGGCTCTTAACCCTCTACACCTATTTCCCTACTTTTCCCTTCACAACACGTTATCAGCACGATCACGCTCGTTGGAGGAGACGGTGGCTCGCGAGGAAGGAGATCCATCAATCGATCAGATTCAAGAAGATCGTAATCTTCTCAACGGGGAGCGAAAAGGGCATACTTCACCAACCGTCGACTAGATTCCCTTGTCGAATCTAGAGGTAAAAATCAAAACTTTTTAGATCTTAACTTACTTTTCACGATTAGATCTGCATGTTTTAGGATCAAAAAGTTTTAAAAACGGTAAAAATCACATTTTTATTTAGATCCGCATGTCTAAAAACAATAAAAATCGGTTTTTTAGAGATCTAAATGCCTGAAAAATCTGTTTTTACCCCCCGACCTTGATCCAAACCCCCGCTCGCCCATAGGGCGAAACGGCTGCGCTTCACCAGCGCCACCGGAGGCAAAAAAAAGCCGCAGCCTGAAGCCGCGGCCTCAGGCCGCGGCGGCCGCAGCCAACTGTCGCGGCCTACAGGCTGCGGCGGCCGCGGCCCGCAGCCGTGGCCCGTCGCCACCACGGAGGCCGTGCCTTGCGCGGCCAGCCGTCGCGGCGACACGCTGCGGGCCCCCCTAGGGTTTTTCGAAAACCTTAACCCTAAACGGGCCAATTTTTCGGGGATGCCCAATTAACCCTAATGGGTTGTTTTCATGGCCCAAAAGCCCGAAAATTAGCCCATTTACACAAACAATTTTTCTTTTTTTATTTTGGCCCTAAAAGCCCAAAAATAATTAAAGAAACTTTATAAAAAGGGTTTAAAGCGGTAAAACAAAACATTAAAAAATATATGGATCAAAGGTAAAAAGTTTTTCAAAAACAATTTTAGCACGTCACACACTATTTAGATTATTTAATTAATCTTTACATGCCTGTGATATGATTATCTGCGTGGTTGTATGTTTTCAATATATTATCTGTGTGGATGTGTAATTAGGCTATGTTTTTAGGGATCAGCCAGGTTTCCGACACCTTTAATTTCCTGCAATTTTTTTTCTTTTGAGAGAAATTTGTAAGTGAGGATATAAATGTAAAAAGAAGACCGAATGACACCAAAAAGGAGCTGAAGGCGTATGCACAAAGAAGATAGGGGCTTCTCTCTGAAGTTCCCGAGTTGTATTTTATTCTTTCATGCAATTTTTGATGTAACTTCGGACTGTATTTCTTTTTATTTCGGTGTCGGCTGGCTGATCCGCATAGTCCTAAGTTATTTTCTTTTTTCATTGCTTATACATTAATTGCGTGGATGTTAATTATTTTTCATACCATGTTTAATGTTACAATGAAACTGTCAAAAAGCATGCGTGAATGTTAATCTTTGTTAATTATTCACATTATGAAACCGTCAAAAAGCATGTATGTTAAATTTCCTTTAATAGATCCATGCTATGACAAATGATTAAAATACATGCGTGGATGTCTATTTTTACTCAGTTTTAATGATACATGTTGTTTTCATATATTGCTAGATCATTCAATGGTCAGACTTGCGAATGTCGACTTTTCGGTCCTGAATGCTGATGGGTCAAACTACCTGAGTTGGCAGTTGGACCTGAAGTTCCATCTGTGCTCTCATGGTTTCAGTCTCACAACGACTGAGAAGGCAACAACAAGTACTGCCTCAGCCGACAAGGATGCTTCAAAAGAAGCTCCTCATACAGAGGAAGTTTCCGATATATTAAAGGCGAAAGCCATAATATATATTAGGAAACATTTAGACTCGACCCTGAAGGACGAGTACCTTACTGTAGAGGATCCTTACGAGCTGTGGGACGCACTCGAGGAGAGGTACATGCATCAGAGAGATGTCAAACTCCCCCGTGCGCAGTACGAGTGGACTCATCTCCGCATACATGATTACAAATTCGTAGCGGAGTACAACTCAGCACTCTTCCGTATCACCTCACGCCTGAAGTTGTGCGGTGAAACGGTGACGGAGAAAATGTTGCTGGAAAAGACGTTCACGTCTTTCCACGAGAAGGACATGATCCTTATGCAATAATACCGTGAGAGGAAGTTCACGAAGTACTCTGATCTGCTTTCATGCCTGCTTATGGCTGAACAGAACATAGACCTGTTAGTTGCCACTCACAACCTGCGCCCTCTTGGCTCCGCTCCACTGCCACCTCCTGCAGAGGCACACTTCCAGTCTTCCTAGAAGAAGAAGATGGACAAAAAGGCAAAATTCCAGAAATGGAAAGAACAAAAGCAGCGGAAGAAGGCCACTCCCCCAGCTCCTCCTCAAAACCAGAAGTTTGCGGAAAAGAAGCAAAAGAGGATGTCCAACAAAGGTGGCACTCTCATGAAAGACTAGGAGGATACGTGCTCCAAATGTGGAATGACGGGCCACTGGTCCAGAAGTTGTCGCACCCCGAAACACCTCCAAGACCTCTACCAGGCAAGCCTCAAGCCTCGAGCTGAGACAAACCTGATTGAGAGCGCAGCGTTGCCAGAGACCTCATGGACTCCTGAAGACTTCATGGGAGATGACACTCTCTAGTTTTGGACCACTTCTATGTACTAGCAATGTATCTTCTTTTCATGCATCGTATCTAGTTTTTATTCCATGTCAAACAATATTTTGAGCATTTTTTATGAAAGTAGACCTTTTCTTTTCATATTATTTACTGATTGAATGTCTTTCTTTATATAGATATGGAATTAATCTGCCAAGTGGACAGTGCATCGACGCACTCGATCCTTCAAAACATAGACTACTTCACGAGCATAAGTAGATATTCTGGTCCACAGCGAACAATCTTAGGACCAGCTAACATAATCGAAGGATCAGGGGAAGCAATCATATTGCTTCCCGGTAACACACAAATCACACTTAAAAATGCGTTATACTCCCCTAAATCTATCCGAAACCTCCTAAGCTTTAAAGATATCCGTTTAAACAGATATCACTTAGAGACGGTCGAGGAAGATAAAAGGGAATACTTGCTTGTAACGTCTCTTACAAATGGTTCAAAACCCATTGTGGAACGTTTCAAGGGACTCCCCTCGGGACTCTACCAAACAAGTATACAAACTCCAGAAACATCCATGGCGGAGCACTTGCAGTGCCCCCAAACACCAGAATTTCAAATCTGGCACAGCAGACTGGGACACCCTGGATCTGTTATATGTACCGCATCATAAAAAGCTCCATGGGTATAGACTTGAAGAACCTGAAGATTCTTCAAAAAGGCAAATTCCCATGTCCACCCTGTTACAAGGGTAAACTGATTACAAGACCCTCTCCACTGAAAGTGGACGTGGAGTCTCCAAGCTTTCTGGAAAGAATCCACAGAGACATTTGTGGGCCGATACACCCATCAAGTGGTCCGTTCAGGTACTTTATGGTCCTGATAGACGCATCTACTAAGTGGTCACATGTGTGTCTACTGTCCACCCGTAACCTAGCACTATCTAAGCTTTTAGCTCAGATAATCAAGTTACGGGCCCACTTCCCCGACTACCAGATAAAGAAACTTCGTCTGGACAATGCGGGGGGAGTTTACGTCACAAGTCTTTCTAGACTATTGCCAAGCTCAGGGAATTGAAGTCGAACATCTGGTAGCACATGTTCACACCCAAAATGGGTTAGTAGAATCTCTAATTAAGAGACTGCAATGGATTGCTCGTCCATTATTACTTCAATCCCAGATGCCAGTAAATGCGTGGGGTCATGCAATTTTGCATGCTGCATCTTTAATAAAATTAAGACCTTCTGGAGGTCAGTCATCTTCTCCAATGCAACTAGTGTTGGATATTGGACTCCCCAGATTTGGTTTTGGATGATGAACAAAACATAAATATATTGTGAACTAACAATTTGTGAGCGCAGTTATGGAGATCGTCGCCAAATTCACTTGAACATCCAAAGCGACGTCTCGAGACTTCTCAAAGCATGTGATCGTATGCCTAAAGCTTCGTTGAAGCTTTTGGACCATTTTAGAAGTCATGAAGATTCGATTGAAGCTTTTGAAGACGGTATCGTCAAGTTTTATTTATAGTCTTTTAAGCTTCTTTCGTAGAATGTTAAGCCTTGAGTAGGTCTTACGTTTTAATCTTCATAACGCTCCTATCTTAGACATAGGATCTTAGTAGAAGTCCATACTAACTTTCCCGAAGCATCGCGCTTTGTTTCGCGACTTCTTGTGCATGTTAGTTGGTTCAAGAAGAGAACCAACCGACTAGATGGTGATCTAGTCGGTCGGCAATCCTTCTTGGACCGACTAGTTTGCTTTCTCAATTCATAGCTCTTTACTGTTTACAGTTAGTCGGTCTACGTTGACTCACCGACCGACTAGTTTGTGAACTAGTCGGTCAGTGATGCTTCTTAGACCGACTAGTTGAGCTTTCCCTGTACATGCCAATTTGAGCCTGAGCTACTGTTTATAATTAGCCGGTCTGTGTTCATTGATCGACCGACTAGTTGATGAACTAGTGGTCAACTTTCCTTCTTGGACCGACTAGTTTAGCTTTCCTGTACATGCAAATTTTCACCTGACTTACTGTTTATCGTTAGTCGGTCTATGCACATTTGGCGACCGACTAGTTGGTGAACTAGTCGGTCAACATTTGTTCTTGGACCGATTAAATCAATTTGTGCTCAGACTTCAGTTTTATCTCTTAGTCGTTCTCAGTTGAGTAACCGACCGACTAGTTGTGAAACTAGTCGGTCAGCTACTCTTCTTGGACCGACTAGTTCCTTTTGTCTGAACTTCGACCTATTCCATGTTCACTCAGTAGTCGGTCTACGTTGATTGACCGACCGACTAGTTGATGAACTAGTCGGTCGGTGGTTGTTCTTTGACCGACTAGTTGCGATCAGAATAGAGCCGTTGGAGCTTTAATTGAAACGTTTTTCTCTCTCTCTTTCCTCTATCCTATAAATACTTGTTGAGCTGCATTCATTGCACAAAAAGGCTGATTATTGGAGAAGTTTAGAGATCAAAGAGAAAGCTATCATCTCATTTAAAGCTCATTCATTTCCCTCTCAAGAATCTCTTCCTCATTCATTTCAAAAAAGAGATTCATTGATTGAGAGCCTTCCAAGCCAAGTGCTTGATCCTAGGTCACCATCAACCCCATAGCTCTCCATCGCTGATCTACATCTTGGAGCTAGGGTTTGGTGCCTTCTTCTTCCTCAAAATCATCCTTGCCCTAATTCGTAAGTATACTCAAGGCATAGGTATTTTGTTGGTAAGAAGTTCTATTTAATTTACTTTCATTTTGTAAGTGTTTAACTCTCGGTTGTGAGAGTTGTGTTTGTGATCCCGGGTTGTGGGAGTCACAAATTACTTTGTGTATGATTTGATTTGGTGAAGGTTCTTCACAAGTATTTCATAGTGGAAATCATGAGTTAGGGTTTCTAACTCAAGTATCCGGAGGGAATCCGGGTGTTTGGGACGTAGGATCACCGGGAACAAGTCGGGGAGACTTGGGTGGATTCAAACCCAGTAATATCGTTTGTTTGCGATTGTTTATTTGTTGTCGATTATTTACTATTCCGCATTTTCGCATTAATTGGTAGAGTTTGCACAGTAATTAGGAATTAGCCTCTTAATTATTTTAAAGTACTATTCACCCCCCCTCTAGTACTTGTGCAGTAGCTTAGCAGGGCATTACAACTAGCACTTGGAGCCCCACCAATTGTCTCACACTTGAGAATATTTGGTTGTGCAGTATACGTCCCCATAGCACCACCACAAAGGACAAAGATGGGTCCACAACGTCGCCTAGGCATTTATGTTGGGTTTGACACCCCCTCCATAATTAGATTCCTAGAACCCCTTACGGGAGACGTTTTCAAGGCACGTCTAGAAGACTGTGAATTCGATGAAACATCGTTTCCAAGACTAGGCTCACAGACAAAGAAGCCCGAAGCTTCAAAATGTATCACTTGGGATACAAAGACATTATGTCACTTTGATCCGTCCACAAGCCAGTGTGAGGAGGAGGTCCTGAAGATTCTCCACATCCAAAACACTGTTCATCTCTTGTCGGACAAATTTACTGACAACCAGAAGATTGTCAAATCACACGTCCCTGCTACTAACACTCCAGCTAGGATTGATATACCGCTAAATGGATGCAATCCGCCTGCAGCAGAAATGGTTGGACCTCTCAAAAAGAGAGGGCGACCACCGGGATCCAAGGACCAAGTCCCTCGAAAGAGTAGGACCCTTGGTAATGGTAAACAAATACCACCACAGGATGCTTCTATAAGCCCTGCTACCCCATCTCTCCCAAACTCTCATGAAGAGGAAAAACCGGGAGACAATGAAGTTTCGATACACTATGTACGAACTGGGGAGTATTGTGAACTAGTCGGTCAGTGATGCTTCTTAGACCGACTAGTTGAACTTTCCATGTACATGCCAATTTGAGCCTGAGCTACTGTTTATAATTAGTCGGTCTGTGTTCATTGATCGACCGACTAGTTGATGAACTAGTCAGTCAACTTTCCTTCTTGGACCGACTAGTTTAGCTTTCCTGTACATGCAAATTTTCACCTGACTTACTGTTTATCGTTAGTCGGTCTATGCACATTTGGCGACCGACTAGCTGGTGAACTAGTCGGTCAACATTTGTTCTTGGACCGACTAAATCAATTTGTGCTCAGACTTCAGTTTTATCTCTTAGTCGTTCTCAGTTGAGTAACCGACCGACTAGTTGTGAAACTAGTCGGTCAGCTACTCTTCTTGGACCGACTAGTTCCTTTTGTCTGAACTTCGACCTATTTCATGTTCACTCAGTAGTTGGTCTACGTTGATTGACCGACCGACTAGTTGATGAACTAGTCGGTCGGTGGTTGTTCTTTGACCGACTAGTTGCGATCAGAATAGAGCCGTTGGAGCTTTAATTGAAACGTTTTTCTCTCTCTCTTTCCTCTATCCTATAAATACTTGTTGAGCTGCATTCATTGCACAAAAAGGCTGATTATTGGAGAAGTTTAGAGATCAAAGAGAAAGCTATCATCTCATTTAAAGGTCATTCATTTCCCTCTCAAGAATCTCTTCCTCATTCATTTCAAAAGAGAGATTCATTGATTGAGAGCCTTCCAAGCCAAGTGCTTGATCCTAGGTCACCATCAACCCCATAGCTCTCCATCGCTGATCTACATCTTGGAGCTAGGGTTTGGTGCCTTCTTCTTCCTCAAAATCATCCTTGCCCTAATTCGTAAGTATACTCAAGGCATAGGTATTTTGTCGGTAAGAAGTTCTATTTAATTTACTTTCATTTTGTAAGTGTTTAACTCTCGGTTGTGAGAGTTGTGTTTATGATCCTGGGTTGTGGGAGTCACAAATTACTTTGTGTATGATTTGATTTGGTGAAGGTTCTTCACAAGTATTTCATAGTGGAAATCATGAGTTAGGGTTTCTAACTCAAGTATCCGGAGGGGATCCGGGTGTTTGGGACGTAGGATCACCGGGAACAAGTCGGGGAGACTTGGGTGGATCCGAACCCAGTAATATCGTTTGTTTGCGATTGTTTATTTGTTGTCGATTATTTACTATTCCGCATTTCCGTATTAATTGGTATATTTTGCACGGTAATTAAGAATTAGCCTCTTAATTATTTTAAAGTACTATTCACCCCCCCTCTAGTACTTGTGCAGTAGCTTAGCAGGGTATTACATTTGGTATCAGAGCCAAGTCTATAGCTATGTCTGCCAACGACAACAAGACCGTTCGTCCACCTTCCGACTATAGCACCTTCAAGAATCGTGAAGGAGCGTCTTCGGTAATGGAAGGACATTACTCAACGAGGCCTCCATTCTTCAACGGTACCAACTACGGGTACTGGAAATGCAGGATGGAAACTTTCCTCCGGAGTGCTTTACTATGGAGGACCACAATGAAGGAGTATGTCGAGCCCGCCGAAGAAGATTTCGAGAAATGGACAACCGCAGAGGTCGCCGCGGAGGTAAGCAATGCCAAGGCAATGAATGCCTTGCATTGCGCATTAAAGCCCGAGGACTTCAATAAGATATGCACATGTAAGAGTGCATATCAAATTTGGAACTCCCTCCTCATCTTACATGAAGGGACGAGTAGGGTAAGAGACTCTAAACTCGTTGTAGTTAATAAAGATTACGAGATGTTTCATATGCTACAGGGTGAAAAGATGAAGGAGTATTATGCTCGCTTCGTCGACATCATAAACGAGTTAGAGGCTCTCGACAAAACCTACACCCAAAAGGAGAAATGTTCGAAGCTTATCGAAGGACTTCCTTCTAGTTAGGAAAAAGCGTACCTTCGCCATCGAGGAAGGTAACGATATGAACAAGTATACCGTAGTTCAATTAATGGGTACTTTAATGTCATACGAGGTACGCAAGGATAGCAAGTTGAAGTTGCAGGAAAAGATGAAGCCTTACCTACAACAAGACGAGCCAAAGAAGAAAGCTATTGCTTTCAAGGCCGCTCCATCTACTTCCACATCAACCGATGATGAGAACTCAGAAGACGAGTTGGACTTGGAGTCCATGGCTCTCATGGCCAAGAAGTTCAACCGGTTCTTCTAGAAAGATAACTTCAAAAACAAATCGAAGTTCAATTCTTCTAACGCCTCCTCTTCTGTGTGCTTTAAATGCAACAAGCCAGGACACATGAACGCGGAGTGTCCTCTAAACAAGCAAAAGGAGAAGTGGAAGGCGCCAAAGTTCGACAAGTCCAAGAAGTACAAGAAAGGAAACAAAAAGGGACTCGTCGGGACTTTCACCGACTCCGATGATTCCTTAAGCGGAGAGTCGGATGATGAGCAAGTGGATCAAGCACACATGTGCTTCATGGCTAGAGAGGAGCAAGATAAAGATTCCTCTTCCGATGATAGCGACAACGAAGGCAATGAGGTAACTATGGATGATCTTAGGAATGCTAATTCTCAATTGTGGTCTAAGTACACTAAATTAGTAAATAGGTATACTAAAGTAAAAGATGACTTAGTTAGCATTCAAATCTCGCCTAAAACTATCATCACCAACAACGACACCATTGTTGAAGGGTTGAAGAATGAGATTGTTAATCTCAAGACTCAACTTGAACATGTTAGCATTGAGGATCCGGAGGAACACAAGATAGCGGATTTGACTTCTCAAAACTCGACTTTGAGTATTGAGAATGAGAATCTTAAATCTCGTGTTTATGTGCTCACATCGCAAGTATCCACTTTGGATGCTTCTATGCGTTCTCTCACCGAGAAATATGAGAACACATTAGGCCGAATTAATAAATTCAATAAGGGTAAGGACCATTTGGATAAAATCCTAAGTGACTTACTTCCGGCCAATCACCACATTGGCTTGGGGTATACGATGGGAAGTTCATCCAAATCGGCCACTACTTTTGTTAGGCCAACTTCCGGTGACTCAACGAGTGGTAGCAAACACTCTATTGGTAGTTCATCTACCAATGGTGCTTCCACCTCGTCCACACCCTCTTTCGGAAAGAAACCCACTTTGGGTGGACCTCCAAAGAAGGGCCATGCCTACATGTACACCAATACTATGCCACGTAGGAACACACGTCCTACTCCACCGGCTCACACATATGATGATTTCTATGCTACACGTTCACGGCCACGTGCACACAATGTGAGACACCCTTATGCACGTGTTCCTCCACATGCATATGTACACCCACATCATCGTATGAATAATAATCCACATGCACCATTTCATCATGTTCCTTATGCCTATCCACGTCATGCATCACGTAGAAACCAACAACGCATGCATGCACCCAATAGGATGAGGGCTCCCAAAATATTCACAATTTGGAGCCCAAAGGACACAAGCATGAATGAAAAACAAGTTTACATGAATGCTTATTTTTCGGATGTTGTGCATAGTGTTAATTATGTGGGGAAGTCTAAGTCCAATTGGACTTGGCTTCCAAAGGTCTAATCTTTTGGACCTAATGACCTTGGGTACCATGATATGAAATTTTCTATCTTTAGGTACTCAAGGAAAAGAAAAAGAAAAGGAGCAAATAATTTAAATTTAGCTCCAAAGGAAATTGGATACTCGATAGCGGGTGTTCAAAACACATGACGGGTGACGCTCAATTGCTCTCCGGAGTGGTTCCCATTGCTAATGGAAACCACGTCGTCTTTGGAGGCAACGAGAGCGGAACCATCATAGGTGTTGGTAAAGTGGGTAATCCTTCTAAACCCCTTATATGTGATGTTTACCTTGTTAAAAGATTAAACCACAATCTCATTTCAATAAGTCAACTTTGTGACAAAGGTTACAAAGTTAGCTTTGCGAAAGGAATGTGCCATATTTTAAGAAAAGATAATAATGAATTATTGTTTTCCGGCACACGCCATAAGGATATATACATCCTAGATCTTCCAAGATCACATGAACAATGTCTCATTGCCAACACAAGTGAACAACACTTATGGCATCGACGTTTTGGTCATGTGAACTTTGAAACACTTTTTAAGCTTTCCAAGTTAAATTCTATTAGAGGCTTCCCTAAGCTTGTCTTTCAAAAGAAAAGCTTTTGTGACTCGTGTCAACGAGGCAAGCTTCCAAAATCGTCGTTTAAACCTAAGAAAAGCATTTCTTCTAAGCGGCCACTAGAGCTATTACATCTAGATTTATTTGGGCCAACTAGAGTTGCTTCATTAGGAAATGCACGATATGAACTTGTCATCGTTGATGACTTTTCTAGGTTTACTTGGGTATTTTCATTATGTAATAAAAATGAAGCTTTTGAAAACTTCACAATTTTTGTTAAGAAAGTACAAAATCTCTTAGGAACCACCATTGTCACTATTCGTAGTGATCATGGAGGTGAATTTGAGAATGAGTCTTTTGAGACATTTTGTGATGAAGTTGGTATTACACACACATTTTCATTCCCTCGCGCACCTCCTCAAAATGGTGTTGTTGAGAGAAAGAATAGGACGCTAGTGGAGTGTGCTCGCACTATGCTTGATGATAGCCAACTTGGCCATCAATTTTGGGTGGAAGCGGTATACACCGCTTGCTATGTGTTTAATAGAATACTTTTGAGGCCCGGCACTAAACAAACTTGTTATGAATTGTTGTTTGGTAGGTTGCCTCAAGTTAAACATTTTCGTGTTTTTGGTTCAAAATTTTTTGTTAAGAACACATATGGTAGTTTGGACAAATTCGATCCAAGATCCGATGAGGGGATTTTTGTTGGGTATTCCTCACGTAGCAAAGCCTACCGGATATACAACAAACGAACCTCAACGATCGAGAAATCGCTTCATGTTTCATTTAATGAAGGATTTGTTCCAACGAGAATTACTAATGATGATGACTCTATGGATGTCTTATGTGATTCAATTGGTAATTCTAACTCTATTAATTCTATTGATTCTATTGATACTAACCCGACTAATGAAGTTGTTGAGAATGTTCCTAGTGATCAAGGAATTCCCAAACGGCTTCATACCGTTCGTGACCATCCTCATGAGCAAGTCATTGGCAATATCCATGATAGTGTCAAGACGAGATCTCAATTCAACCACTTCGCTCATTGTGCCTTTGCCTCCTCGATTGAGCCAAAGAATGTTAATGAAGCTTGCGAAGATAGCGCTTGGATCTTAGCCATGGAGGAGGAACTCATTCAATTCGAGAGGAATGAGGTTTGGGAGCTTGTTCCATTGCCATCGAAGAACCACACCATCATAGGGACAAAGTGGATCTTCAAGAGCAAGACCAACGAAAACCAAGTCGTCGTCCGGAACAAAGCTCGGTTAGTAGCTCAAGGCTATCGGTAAGAGGAAGGTATCGATTTCGAAGAATCCTTTGCTCCGGTAGCTAGATTAGAATCAATTAGATTACTATTATCTTTTGCATGCCATAAGGATTTTAAATTATTTCAAATGGATGTAAAAAGTGCATTTTTAAACGGAGATGTTGTTGAGGAAGTTTATGTTTCTCAACCTCCAGGTTTTATAAATGAAAAATTTCCAAATCATGTTTTTAAACTTAAGAAAGCTCTTTACGGTTTGAGACAAGCTCCTCGAGCTTGGTTTGACCGTCTAAAGAATTTTCTTTTGGATTTAGGTTTTAAAATGGGAGAAGTTGATTCCACATTATTTGTTAAGTATTCGAATAATGATATAATTTTAGTTCAAATTTATGTTGATGATATCATTTTCGGTGATACTAACTTTGCTCTTTGCGAAGAGTTTTCTAATGTGATGAAGGATCAATTTGAGATGAGCCACATGGGTGAGCTCGAATATTTCTTAGGTCTCCAAATTCGCCAAATGAACGATGTAATCTTCATCCACCAAACGAAGTATACGGTGGAGTTGCTTAAGTGATTTGGAATGGAGAATGCCTCCGGGAAAAAGACTCCAATGAGCACGACTACACATCTTGATAAAGATGCGGTCGGAAAAGATGTAGACATTTGTCTATATCGAGGTATGATAGGTAGTTTACTTTACCTTACCGCAAGTAGGCCCGATATTATGTTTGTCGTATGTGTGTGTGCTCATTATCAGTCTCAACCTAAGGAGTCTCTCTTAGTAGCGGTAAAGCGTATTTTCCGTTATTTAAGTTATACACTTGATTTTAGATTACTTTATCCAAAATCTAGCACGTATGAGTTAATCTTATATAGTGACGCAGATTATGCGGGATGCAAATTCGACAGGAAAAGTACTAGTGGTACTTGCCATTTTATAGGAAATTCTCTTGTCTCTTGGTTTTCCAAGAAGCAGAATTCCGTATCACTTTCAACCACCGAGGCGGAATATATTGCCGCCAGTGCCGCGTGTGCTCAAGTTCTTTGGATGAGACACACACTTAAAGACTTTGGTATAAACTGTGATACTTGCCCTATCATGGTTGACAACCAAAGTGCAATATGTCTTTCCAAGAACCCGGTACACCAATCCCGTTCGAAACATATAGATGTCCGACACCATTTCTTAGATGATCATGTTGCTAAAAAGGACATCATATTAGTGTACGTTGAAACCCAGAAGCAAATCACCGATATTTTCACGAAACCCCTAAAGGAGGACTCCTTTGTGCGGTTGCGTCGAGAATTGGGGATTATGGGTGAATCCGAGATTTAGGATTCATATGTTTTCAATAATCTTGCATGCTATTCAATTCTTTATATTTGCTCATGCTAGATTAATTGAAATTTTCTGGATTGTTTTGTTGAATTTTCGGAATTATCGCTCGATTTGTGCGTAATCGTCAAATTTCAGATTTTCGATGTTTAATGGGATAGTATAATGATTAATGAGAGTATTTTGATGTTTCGTCGAAGTGTGATTAGGAGAGAAATCAAATTTCAATTTTTTTTTAATTTTTGGACTCTCTTAGTCGGTCCAAGTTCATTGGCCGACCGACTAGATTCAGTTCTAGTCGGTCAGTGAATGAGCTTAGACCGACTAAATCTTGTCAGGAAATTTGGTTTCAGTTACTGTTTACAACTAGTCGGTTCAAGCTCATTGATCGACCGACTAGATCGTGATCTAGTCGATCAGTGCTTGAACTGTGATCGACTAGTTGTGACGGGGACTGTTTTGTCTTTTTGAATTCCAGTCGATTTAACTCAGCCCCCGACCGACTATTCCCATTTCTAGTCGGTTCTCTCCCCTCTCTCAGCCAAATTTCTGCCGAGCCCGTTCATCTCCTCCGTCGTATCCGGCCTGTTTCCGGCCATCCCCGCCGTCGCCGCCCGTCGATCCTCCTCCTAGGTGATCTCTCCTCCCTCTCCTAGCTTCCTAGGGTTAGGGTTAGCTCTCTAGGGTTAGATTCTCACGGCTAGGGCTTCATTTCAGTTTGCTAGGGTTTTGATTTAGGGTTTCTTCATTTCAATTTTGATTGTGTCGTGTATTGTCGCGCTTATGGCAAGAACACGCATCCCTATCCGTCCTTCGAGCCCTTCGCCGATGACCGTAGAACCATCCCCTACAGATCCCGATCAACCTACGCGAACCCCTCCTAGACGCCGTTCGAAGACCACCCAACCCTCTTCGTCTTCGCCTCCTTTTAAGCGTAAGAGGACGGCGACTTCGAAACCCCGTGCCCAATCTCAGCCCAATCCTAAGCCAGTGACTTTTCGTGCTCCCACTCCACCCGGTGCTTCGAATTCCGACACCGAGTACATTCCCGAGACCGAAACTCGTAGGGAACCCTCACCTCCTCCTAGGCAGCCTGAGTTTAGCTCACGTCCCCGTACCCGTCAGCCTAAGGGAAAGGCTCCGATGCCAGTTGGCGGTGTTGATATTTCGTTGTGTCGCGATGACCCTATGTGTCTCGCGGCTTACAACCGTATCGAACACTGCCCGCTGCTTCTGGAGCATTTCGTTAAGTTTAGTGACTTTCTTGGCCTCGCAGATCTTCTTTCGTCGTCCGGTCTTCTCGATTACCTTCGATATGACCCGAAGGCGAACCCACACCCTTACCCTCGCCTCGTGAAGCTCTTCTATGCCAATAGGATTCGTGGTCAGTACGACGAGTCCCACTAGATTGAGACGACTGTTTTGGGGACTCCGATAGTCCTCACGGCAGAAATCTTAGGAGAGGTTTTGGGTATCTCCTCATCTGGCCTTCTACCGTCTGACATTTCTGTTGATGACATATCCTCTCTTGATCAGGTCGTGCTTTCTTAGATTTTCCATGAGATTTCCCCCGCCATGATTGGCGTTCCCTCCAAGTCCTTCAAGCCTGGGTCCTGAATTTGATTCTGAAGTCGTGCTTGCTTCCCAAGTACGGCTCCTCCTCTTTGCCGTCCCAGCCATTCTTGAAGCTTATTTATGCCATCTTCATGGGGAGCTCGATTAACTGGGCTCGGATTATACTCGATATGATGGATTCTTTCGAGTGTATCCGCAAGTCCACGAAGTCGGCACATATCCCATTCCCGTGCTTGTTGACCCTTGTGTTTCGCCACTTCCGTGTCACACTTCCTCCTGACGATGAGCGTCCACTTGGTCCTCCCCTGAACGCGACGGCCGTCAATAAGTCTCTTGCGGCGCTCCGTCACGTTCAGAGGACGACACCTTCAGCGTCAGCGTCTGCTTCTGCCTCAGCTGCTCCCTCTTCCACTCTTGCCGAGCTTGTTCATGCTGTGTGACGTTTGGAGTCTCGTCAGGCTCGTTCTGAGGAGATTCTCTGCCGTATCGCTCGTCACCTTGATATTGAGATCCCTCCGTCATTTTCTGACGAGGAGGAGTTGGATGAGGAGGATATTGAGGAGCTTGTTCGTGTTTCCACTCGTGCCCCCGAGGGCACTTCTGGTGATGCTGCTGCTGCTTCATCTGCTGGTGCCCCGAGAGCACACCTGTTGCCACCGCTCCTACGGTGGATGCTCAGACTGGTGCTCCCGAGGCCACTACTATTTCTGCTCTAGAGGTTATCACTTCCGTCGCTCCTGTGGACACTACTGATGACCCGGTGACCACCTCCACTCCTGCAGAGCCTGCTGCTGCTGCAGATCCTGCCACTTCCTCTTGAGCTTCCTTGAGGACTTTCCGATGCTCCTTGGATGATATGTCTAGTGTGAGAGAGTTTGGGTAGGATAGAGTGGGGTTCTGGATGATTTTGACATTTTGATGTATTGTGTTGTATCTTCATATATTTTGGTGTACTCTGATGATGATATATGTGTGATATACTGTTGTATCTTTTGTGCTTCGATCGTTGGATCGTATTTTGTATGTTGACGGATGTATCTTTTGATGTACTCATGCTTTTTATATATATACATCGATGTTGACATTTCATTATCATGTGCACATTTAACTTTTTATATGTCTCTGATGTTTGATTTCGTCGCTCGACGATATTAACTTGGTTAAATAGAATTCATTTTATGAAAACATAGAATTGTTTTCCATGCACTAAATTAACCAAGAATGTTGATATTGGAGAGTATATTCCATAACTCAATTCGTAAAATTAATTTGAGTTTTGATGATTTTATTTATCGTTTTTCGCCTTTGGTCTCATTGACACACCTTGATTTAATTCGTATTTTCCTTTGGTGTCATTTAGACCGTGGTCGTATTCTACGACTCCCATGCTTTTATTTGAAGCCATTGTTGTTGTCGTTGATCTCCTCCCGCTCTTTTTGCTAATGCCAAAGGGGGAGAGATATAATAATGACATGTGCTAAATGATAATTTAAGCATTTTCCAAGAATCTAATTTGATATGTTAGATTCAGGGGGAGTTAAGATATAAAAATTGGATTTCAAATCCTTCAATATTTGATTCTCATTTTATATTCTTTACTCGTCTGCTTGATGCGTATTATTATTGTTTAATTTGGAATTAACGTGTCATCAATGCAGGGGGAGTAAGTAAATTTCATTTGAATCATTATTTTTTATTATTATTTATGTTGGTTTGTCATCACCAAAAAGGGGGAGAATGTTGGATATTGGACTCCCCGGATTTGGTTTTTGGATGATGAACAAATATAAATATATTGTGAACTAACAATTTGTGAGCGCAGTTATGGAGATCGTCGCCAAATTCACTTGAACATCCAAAGCGACGTCTCGAGATTTCTCAAAGCATGTGATCGTATGCCTAAAGCTTCGTTGAAGCTTTTGGACCATTTTAGAAGTCATGAAGATTCGATTGAAGCTTTTGAAGACGGTATCGTCAAGTTTTATTTATAGTCTTTTAAGCTTCTTTCGTAGAATGTTAAGCCTTGAGTAGGTATTACGTTTTAATCTTCATAACGCTCCTATCTTAGACATAGGATCTTAGTAGAAGTCCATACTAACTTTCCCGAAGCATCGCGCTTCGTTTCGCGACTTCTTGTGCATGTTAGTTGGTTCAAGAAGAAGAACCAACCGACTAGATGGTGATCTAGTCGGTCGGCAATCCTTATTGGACCGACTAGTTTGCTTTCTCAATTCATAGCTCTTTACTGTTTACAGTTAGTCGGTCTACGTTGAATCACCGACCGACTAGTTTGTGAACTAGTCGGTCAGTGATGCTTCTTAGACCGACTAGTTGAGCTTTCCCTGTACATGCCAATTTGAGCCTGAGCTACTGTTTATAATTAGTCGGTTTGTGTTCATTGATCGACCGACTAGTTGATGAACTAGTCGGTCAACTTTCCTTCTTGGACCGACTAGTTTAGCTTTCCTGTACATGCAAATTTTCACCTGACTTACTGTTTATCGTTAGTCGGTCTATGCACATTTGGCGACCGACTAGTTGGTGAACTAGTCGGTCAACATTTGTTCTTGGACCGACTAAATCAATTTGTGCTCAGACTTCAGTTTTATCTCTTAGTCGGTCTCAGTTGAGTAACCGACCGACTAGTTGTGAAACTAGTCGGTCAGCTACTCTTCTTGGACTGACTAGTTCCTTTTGTCTGAACTTCGACCTATTCCATGTTCACTCATTAGTCGGTCTACGTTGATTGACTGACTGACTAGTTGATGAACTAGTCGGTCGATGGTTGTTCTTTGACCGACTAGTTGTGATCAGAATAGAGCCGTTGGAGCTTTAATTGAAACGTTTTTCTCTCTCTCTTTCCTCTATCCTATAAATACTTGTTGAGCTGCATTCATTGCACAAAAAGGCTGATTATTGGAGAAGTTTAGAGATCAAAGAGAAAGCTATCATCTCATTTAAAGCTCATTCATTTCCCTCTCAAGAATCTCTTCCTCATTCATTTCAAAAAAGAGATTCATTGATTGAGAGCCTTCCAAGCCAAGTGCTTGATCCTAGGTCACCATCAACCCCATAGCTCTCCATCGCTGATCTACATCTTGGAGCTAGGGTTTGGTGCCTTCTTCTTCCTCAAAATCATCCTTGCCCTAATTTGTAAGTATACTCAAGGCATAGGTATTTTGTCGGTAAGAAGTTCTATTTCATTTACTTTTATTTTGTAAGTGTTTAACTCTCGGTTGTGAGAGTTGTGTTTGTGATCCCGGGTTGTGGGAGTCACAAATTACTTTGTGTATGATTTGACTTGGTGAAGGTTCTTCACAAGTATTTCATAGTGGAAATCTTGAGTTAGGGTTTCTAACTCAAGTATCCGGAGGGGATCCGGGTGTTTGGGACGTAGGATCACCGGGAACAAGTCGGGGAGACTTGGGTGGATCCAAACCCAGTAATATCGTTTGTTTGCGATTGTTTATTTGTTGTCGATTATTTACTATTCCGCATTTCCACATTAATTGGTAGAGTTTGCACGGTAATTAGGAATTAACCTCTTAATTATTTTAAAGTACTATTCACCCCCCCTCTAGTACTTGTGCAGTAGCTTAGCAGGGCATTACAACTAGCACTTGGAGCCCCACCAATTGTCTCACACTTGAGAATATTTGGTTGTCCAGTATACGTCCCCATAGCACCACCACAAAGGACAAAGATGGGTCCACAACGTCGCCTAGGAATTTATGTTGGGTTTGACACCCCCTCCATAATTAGATTCCTAGAACCCCTTATGGGAGACGTTTTCAAGGCACGTCTAGAAGACTGTGAATTCGATGAAACATCGTTTCCAAGGCTAGGCTCACAGACAAAGAAGCTCGAAGCTTCAAAATGTATCACTTGGGATACAAAGACATTATGTCACTTTGATCCGTCCACAAGCCAGTGTGAGGAGGAGGTCCTGAAGATTCTCCACATCCAAAACACTGTCCTTCTCTTGCCGGACAAATTTACTAACAACCAGAAGATTGTCAAATCACACGTCCCTGCTGCTAACACTCCAGCTAGGATTGATATAACGCAAAATGGATGCAATCCGCCTGCAGCAGAAATGGTTGGACCTCTCAAAAAGAGAGGGCGACCACCGGGATCCAAGGACCAAGTCCCTCGAAAGAGTAGGACCCTTGGCAATGGTAAACAAATACCACCACAGGATGCTCCTATAAGCCCTGCTACCCCATCTCTCCCAAACTCTCATGAAGAGGAAAAACCGGGAGACAATGAAGTTTCGATACACTATGTACGAACTGGGGAGTATTGGGACAGAAAGAGCACAACCATAGATGACACATTTGCGTGTAATATTGCCATCAACGTCGCGTACTGCGACGATGATATTGAACCACGCTCTCTGACAGAATGTCAAAGCAGAGATGATTGGCCAAAGTGGAAAGCGGCAATAGGAGTGGAGTTGGATTCACTCACCAAACGCAAGGTCTCGGACCCATAGTCCAGACACCAAAAGGTGTAAAACCTGTGGGTTATAAATGGGTATTTGTTAGAACACGAAATGAACAGAATGAGATTGTTCGCTACAAAGCAAGGCTTGTAGTGCAGGGTTTTACCCAACGTCCAGGGGTGGATTTTGAAGCCACATACTCCTCGGTCATAGACGCGATCACCTTCCGATTCCTCATTGGCTTAACAGCCCAAGAGGGTTTAGATATACAACTCATGGACGTGGTTACTGCATACCTATATGGCAACCTAGACCGAGACATCTATATGAGATTGCCTGACGGTTATTCTTTGCCTGCAGCACTAAAAGAGAGAGAACGTGACATCTACTCAGTGAAACTGCAAAGATCATTATATGGTCTAAAACAATCTGGAAGGATGTGGTATAACAGACTGAGTGATTTCCTTGCAAAACAAGGATTCGCAAACGACCCAGTCTGTCCTTGCATCTTTATAAGAGCAAAGGCAACATGATTTGTAATCATAGCCGTCTATGTAGACGACTTGAACCTCATCGGATCTCCTGAAGAGATCGCAGAGATTTCTAGAAGCTTGACAGAAACCTTCGAGATGAAAGACCTCGGAAAGTCAAAATTCTGTTTAGGTCTTCAAATAGAGCATCTTAACGATGGGATCCTGTTACATCAGTCAACTTACACATCGAACTTATTGAAAAAGTTTCAGATGGATAAGTGCCACCCCCTCAGCACTCCAATGGTCGTCAGATCATTGGATGTACATAAAGACCCCTTCCGGCCGCTGGAAGAGGGGGAGGAAGTACTAGGCCCCGAAGTGCCTTATCTAAGTGCTATCGGTGCACTCCTTTACCTGGCTAACTGCACTCGCCCTGACATAGCATTGCAGTCAACTTACTAGCCAGATATAGTGCTAGATTTCGAATAAGTGTTTACAGAGTCTTCTTCTCACCTACACAGCGGCACTGGGCCAGAGTTAAGCATCTTCTGCGCTACCTCCAAGGGTCCATAGACTTAGGTCTATTCTACATGAAAGGGGCATCAACTGGTTTAGTTGGTTATGCTGATGCAGGATACAGGTCCGATCCTCATACAGAGAAGTCTCAGACAGGATACATGTTTACTTATGGCGGCACAGCCATATCTTAGAGATCTGTAAAGCAGACCATGATGACCGTCTCATCCACTCACTTAGAGCTCCTAGCGATCCACGAAGCAAGCAAGGAGAGTTTTTGGCTACGCTCTGTGATTCAGCACATCCTCACCTCCACCGGCCTGATGACCGGCGTTCTTGCGCCTACTCCACTTCATGAAGACAATGCAGCATGTATAGCCCAGCTACAGGACGGCTACATAAAAGGCGACAAGACGAAGCATATCTCTCCCAAGTTCTTCTGGACGCATGACCTTCAGAAGCAGAAGCAGATTGAGGTACAGAAGATCCAATCATGTAATAACTTGGCGGATTTGCTTACCAAATCCCTGCCCACTAGTATCTTTGAGAAACTTGTATATGGGATTGGGATGAGGAGAGTGAGTAAATGTAAACTGGGTCAGGATGAGAGGACTATGAACTCATAGATACATAGGAAACTGATGTATAGATTCATAGGAAATCTGCAAGCCTGAAGCTTGGTCAGATGAGGGGGAGTCAACCGCAGAGTTGTACTCTTTTCCCTTGGCTACTGGTTTTTTCCCACAGGGTTTTCTGTAGTCAAGGTTTTGACGAGGCAACCTCGTTGACTCAGGATTCTGAAGTATCCACCCCTAGACACATCCCTAAAATAGGGGAAGTTATGGATTAACTATTATTTATTTAACAAGGCAGTTATCCCAACTCAGATCCTAAAGAATCCACCTCTTATTCAATGTTGGTTGGATAAGGGGAAGTGTTATGAATAGGACCATGAGGCCAATTGGGTATCCAGCCCACTATTGAAAGCTATAAATATGAGGGTAGGGGGCTCTTAACCCTCTACACCTATTTCCCTACTTTTCCCTTCACAACAATATTATTTTTATAGTCTACATTTGTCTTCTCTTATTTTTTCAGTTGAAGATGGCATCTCTTGGCTCCAATGGAAATTTTTGTGGATTTTTTTGAGCTCCAGGCTATTTTCTACATATTCTGGAAGATATGAATCCTTATTTTAAATGATATGATTTTTATAGTCTTATTTTGTATTCTCTTATTTTTTTCAGTTGAAGATAGCGATCTTTCGGTTCCAACAGCCATTTTTGCGTACTGATCTGAACTCGTGGCTATTTTCAAAATTTTCTGGAATATATGTATCTTTTTATTAAATGATATGATTTTTGCCCTAATTAAAGATAATGATCTTCCGATGGAAATTTTTGCGGATTTTTCTGAGCTCCGGGCTATTTTTTACATTTTATTGAAGATGTGGATCTTTTTATAAATGATATGATTTTTGTAGCATACTTTTGTCTTCTCGTATTTTTTAGTTGAACATGGCGATCTTTTTATTAAATGATATGATTTTTAAACCCAATTTTGTCTTCTCTTATATTCCAGATGAAGATGACTATCTACTGGTTCCAACTGACATTTTTGTGGATTTTTCTAATCTCCGAGGTATTTTCCACATTTTTGGAAGATATGTATCATTTTGGTAAATGATATGATATTTGGCCTATTTTCTTCATTTTCTCGAAGATATGGATATTTTCACTAAATAAAATGTTTTTTGGCCTAATTTCATATTTTTTTTCTTTGCAGTTGCGATCTGCCGATTTCAACGGACGTTTTTACCGGATTTTTTGAGCTCTGAGCTATTTTCTACATTTTCTGTTAGATATGAATATTTATATTAAATCTTATGATTTTTTATAGCCTAATTTTGTCTTCTCTATATTTCAGTTGAAAATGGCGATCTCCTGGTTCCAACAAATATTTTTCGGAATTTTTCTGAGCTCGGGTCTATTTTCTACATTTTATTAGAGACATTGATCCTTTTATTAAATGATATGATTATTATAAGCTAATTTTGTCTTCTCTTATTTTTCCGTTGAAGATGACGATCTCCCAGTTCCAAAAAACGTTTTATACATCTTTTTATTAAATGATATGATTTTTATCGACTAAATTTTTCTTATCATATTTTTAAGTCGAAAGTGGTGATTTTCCAGTTCCAACGGACATTTTTGTGAATTTTTCTGACCGCAAGACTATTTTCTACATTTTTTGAAAGACATGGTTCTTTTTATTAAATGATATGATTTTTGGCATAATTTTGTCTTCTCTTATTTTTCAGTTGAAGATAGCGATCTCCCGATTCCAACGGACATTTTGGCGGATTTTTTTGAGATCAGAGCTATTTTCTACATTTTATATAAGAAATGGATCTTTTTATTAAATGATATGATTTTTATAGCATAAGTTTGTCTTCTCTTATTTTTTTTAGTTGAAGATAGCGATCTCCCAGTTTCAATGAACATTTTTCCTAATTTTTCTTAGCTCGTGACAATTTTTCTTCATTTTCTGGAAGATATGTTTCTTTTGATTAAATAATATATGATTTTAAGCCTAATTTTGTTTCTCTTATTTTTCAGTTGAAGATTGGGATCTCCCGATTCTAACGGACATTGTTGATGATTTCACGGAACTCCAGGCAATTTTTTAAATTTTCATACGATATGAATTTTTATATTTAATGATGTGATTTTTATAGCCTAATTTTGCCTTCTCTTATTTTTAAGTTGAAGCTGGCGATCATCCTGTTCCAACTGACATTTTTGTGGATCTTTCTGAGCTCGTGGTTATTTTCTACATTTTCTGAAAGGTAGATCTTTTTATTAACTGACATGATTTTTTGGCTTAATTTTTCCTTACCTAATTTTTCAGTAGAAGATGGCGATCTCCCAATTTCAACGTACATTTTTACAGATCTTTCTCAGCTCTAGGCTAATTTCCACATTTTCTGGAAGATATCGATCGTTTTATTAAATGTTATGATTTTTTGGCCTAATTTTGTCTTCTTTTATTTTCATAATGCAGATGGCGATCTCCTGGTTCCAACGAATTTTTTGCGTAATTTTCTGAGTTACAGGCAATTTCGAAATTTTCTAGAAAATGTGAATATTTATTTTAAATGATAGGATTTTAAGGTCAAATTTTGTCTTCTCTTATTTTTCAGCTGAAAATGGTGATCTTCCCGTTCCAACGGACATTTTTTACGGATTTTTCTGTGTTCCAAGTTATTTTCTATATTTTATTGAAGATATGGATCTTTATATTAAATGACATGGTTTTTATGGCCTAATTTTGTCTCCTTTTATTTTTAAGTTGAATATGTCCATCTCCCGATTCCAACAAAAAATTTTGCGGATTTTTCTGAGCATGGTGATATTTTCTAGATTATATTGAAGATATGGATCATTTTATTAAATGATCTAATTTTTATTGCCTAATTGTCTTCTCTTATTTTTAGTTGAAAATTGCCATCTCCAAGTTCCAACAAACATTTTTTTCAAAATTTTCAAAGTGCGGAGCTCATTTATACATTTTCTGGAAGATATGTTTCTTTTTATTAAATGATATTGTTAGGAATCAACTACTCGGGGAGAAGCCCCCAGCTCTTTATTTATAGGCAAGTGGGGAGAATACAAACATGGGCTACATTGATATGGGCCTATCTCTAAGATAGCCTAGAATCTTAACCAACACCGGTTTATAACCGTTCACAACACTCCCCCTTATCCAGCCTTAGGTGTGGACTCTGCTCGTGAATACTTCGGGATTCTAAGCGTAGAAGAGTCTCACATGGGGTGGATACTTCGGGATCCTGATTGGGTGAAATTTTCCTCGTTAAATCCTTTAGCTATGAAAAACCCTTTGGAAAAAAGCATAGTTAAGGGAAAAGAGTACAAACTCTCCCTAACTCCACCTGATCTATACAAGCTCTCAAGCTTTCCGATCTCTTAGGCATTTCATTCCAATCTTCTGTACATGCTTCCTAAAAATAGCAGTAGGAAGAGCTTTAGTGAACAAGTCTACCAAATTGTCACATGATTGCACTTGTCTGATGTCGATCTTGCCATCTCTATGTAGCTCGTGCATCCAGAAGAACTTTGGTGAAATGTGCTTAGTGCTGTCGCCTTTGATGAAGCCACCTCGTAGCTGAGCTATGCAAGCAGCATTGTCCTCGAACATTATGGTAGGTTCGAGATCTCCAGTCTTTAGTCCGATAGTTGACAGGATGTGGTGGACAACTGAGCGTAACCATACGCATTCTCTGCTTGCTTCATAGATGGAAATAATCTCTAAGTGATTGGATGAGGTCACCGTCAAGGTTTGATTGATGGATCTCCAGGAAGTGGCTATCCCTCCATAGGTAAACACATATCATGTCTGTGACTTTGCATTGTGGGGATCAGACAAATAACCTACATCAGCATATCCAGCAAGTGTAGAGGATATTCCATTTTTGTAGAAGAGTCTCAGATCTCTAGACCCTTGGAGGTAGCGCAGAAGGTGCTTAACCCCGGTCCAGTGGCACTATGTGACGCTGCACTGAATCTGGCTAGCAAATTTACTGTGAACGCTATGTCAGGACGCGTGTAGTTTGCCAGATATAGGAGTGCTCCGATGGCACTTAGATAAGGGACTTCTGGACCAAGTATATCCTCCCCCACTTCCAGCGGTCGGAAGGGGTCTTTATGTGCATCCAGAGATCGTACCATCATAGGTGTACTAAGTGGATGACATTGGTCCATGTGGAATCTCTGCAACATTTTCTTCGTATATGTGGTTTGATGTAATATGATTCCATCTTTTAGATGTTCAATCTGTAAGCCAAGGCAGAATTTCGTTTTGCCTATGTCTTTCATTTCGAATTCTTTTGTTAGGCTTACAGATATCTCAGCGATCTCTTCAGGAGATCCAATGAGATTCAAATCATATATGTAGACAACGATTATTACGAATCCTTTTCCCTTTGTTCTTATGAAGATACAAGTGCAGACTTCATTGTTATTGTATCCTTGTTTAACAAGGAATTCGCTGAGTCTGTTATACTACATCCTTCCTGATTGTTTGAAACCATACAATGATCTTTGCAACTTAACAGAGTAGACGTCCCGAGGTCTATCTTTTAGTTCAGCAGGCATAGAAAAGCCATCAGAAGTTTCATGTATATCTCCTTGTCGAGATTACCATATAGATATGCAGTCACGACATCCATTAGTTGCATATCTAGGCCTTCCTTTGCTGTTAAGCTTATCAAGAATCTGAAGGTGATCGCATCCATGACTAAGGGGTATGTTTCGTCATAGTCAATACCCGGTCTTTGGAAAAATCCTTGCGCTACAAGTCTAGCTTTGTAGCGTGTGATCTCATTATTTTCATTTCTTTCTCTTACAAATACCCATTTGTATCCCACAGGTTTGACACCGGTAGGTGTCTGGATTATTTGCCCAAAGACTTTGTGTTTCTGAAGCGAGTCCAGCTCGGCTTCTATTGCTTGATTCCACTTTGGCCAGTCATTTCTACATTTGCATTCAGCAACGGAATGTGGATCATGATCATCGTCGCTTCCAGCGACGTGAATAGCAATGTGAAATGTGAAGTCATCGTCGATGATTGTACTCTTTCTATCCAATACCTTCCATGTACGTACATAATTTAATGATATTTCAGTTTCTCCTGGCAGTTCCTCTGCAGTGGATTCCGGGAGGGAAGAGGGTATGGACACGAGCTCATTTCTCGTGTGGGTATCGTCCCAAGGTCTCCGGATAATTTTCTTTTTCTTGGATTTTTATCTTTGGAGCCTGGTGGTCTGCCTCTTTTCTGTTGAGGTGTATCCACTTCTGTTGGTGGTGGATTGCATCCATTCTTTGGGATGTCAATCCTAGCTAGAGTATTTGTAGCAGGGATGTGTGATTTGACAATCTTTTGGTTATCAGTAAATGAGTCCGGTAATCTATGAATGGTGTTCTGAATGTGTAAGATCTTCAGGATCTCATCATCACATGGTTTTGTTACCGAATCATAGTAGGTCAAGCTTTTGGTATCCCACGTTAACATTTGCTTCGCGCTAGACTTTTCAATGTCTAGGCCCATTTTTGGGAAATATGTCACATCAAAGGCACTATCTTCAAGATGTGCCTTAAAAGCGTCCCCTGTTTGGGGTTCTAGGTATCTTATAATGGAGGGTGAGTCAAAACCTACATAAATACCTAGGTGACGTTGAGGGCCCATCTTGGTCCTCTGGGGTAGTGCGATGGGGATATAAACTGTGTAGCCGAAAATTATCAGGCGAGAAATGTTCGGCGACGTTCTATATGCAAGTTGCATTGGAGAGAGACTCTGACCTCCTGAGGGTCTTATTCTTATTAATGATGCAGAATTTCATGTCCCCATGCATCCACCGGCAACTGGGATTTCATTAGCAATGGACGTGCAATCCATTGGAGTCTTTTAATTAGCGACTCAGCTAACCCGTTTTGGGTGTGAACATGCGGCACCAGATGTTCAATTTCTATTCCCGTTGCCTGGCAGTATTCTTGAAATGACTGGGAGGTGAATTCTCCTGCATTATCCAGACGTATTTTATTTATTTGGTTGTCTGGAAAATGCGCCCGTAACTTTATAATTTGTGCCAGGAGCTTTGGAAAAGCTAAGTTGCGGATCGAAAGTAGACACACATACGAATATTTCGAAGATGCATCAATCAGCACCATGAAGTACCGAAAAGGCCTACTAGGGGATGGATGGGTCCACATATGTCTCCATGTATTCTTTCAAGGAAGCTTGGAGACTTGATGTCCACTTTGAGTGGTGATGGCCTCGTTAATAATTTACCCTTGAAGCAGAGTATACAAGGGAATTCTTCCTTCTAAAGAATCTTCTTGTTCTTCAGGTTATGCCTATGAGATTGTGATAAGATGCGGTGCATCATCATAGATTCCGGGTGGCCAAATCTATCGTGCCAAAGTAAAAAATTTGGCTGATGTCAGGCACTTCAGGTGCTCCGTTGAGTTAGCTTCCTCTCTCCAAATCTTTGTATGATAGAGGCCCGATGAAAGGCTCTCAAAACGTTCAAGTATGGTTTTTACTCCATTTTCTTGAGACGTTACATACATTAATTCATTCTCTTTTACATGTGCTGTTTCCAAGTGGAATCCGTTCAAACGGATATCTTTGAAACTTAGTAAGTTTCGTTTGGTATTTAAAGAGTATAATGCATCTTTAATTTTAATTTCTGTTCCTTTGGGAAGCAACAAAGTTGCATTCCCAGAACCTTCAATTATATCTGATGGCCCTGAAAAACTATTTACAGGGCTCTTATACGGTATAATGCTATGAAAATAGCATTTATGTTGAAGGATCGTATTTGTCGAAGCACTGTCTACCAAGCAGTCATGAGAGCATTCCATCTAAAAAGATAAGTAAAACATTTGCATTCAGAAACTAAATTTTATTTAAAGGAAATTAAATTACATAAAAAGCTCTCATAAGATAGATTGTTTGAAAATAAAATGCTAAGATAAATGTAGTAGGCTATCAAGCATGTCCTCTGATTCGAAGTCTTTTGCTGTGAACTTGACTGCATTATTTGCAGCCACCAGGTTTGTTTCTACATTCTTTTTCTTTCTTTGTTTATACAGCTCCTGGAGATGCATTGGGATCCGGCACACTCTGGACTAGTGGCCTTTCATGCCACAGTTGTGACACTGGTCTTTCCAATCCCTGTTGGGTGGGGTGCATCATTTTTCTTGTTCTCATTTCTGCACCAGGTGAACTTGCGCTTCCCTTCATTCTTTCACTGTTGTACTTGGCCCTTAGCTTTTTTGTGTTGTCCCACTTTCTATGGTCTTTCTTTTCTTGTATTATCTCTCTACTTTTTGAAGGAAGAGATATGATGAGCTTCTGGTAGAGGGGCAGTGCCAGGTGGGTGCATGTTGTGAGTGACGAGGAGAAGCTCTCTGTTTTGTTCGGCCATGAGTAAACATGGCAGCAGCTCAGAATACTTGGTGAACTTGCGTTCACGATATTGCTGCATAAGTATCGCATCTTTTCATGGAAAGACGTATACGTCTTTTCTAGCATGCGATCTTCTGAGACTTTCTCACCACACAACTTCAGGCGGTGGGTGATGCTAAAGAGTGCTGAGTTGTACTCAGCAATGGAATTGAAGTCCTGCAGTCTCAGGTTCTCCCACTCATATCGTGCCCTTAGGAGTATAACATCTCTCTGATGTTTATACCTATCCTCAAGGGCGGTCCATAGCTCAAGTGGATCTTCGACCGTAAGGTATTTAGCATTTAAGGTCTTGTCCACATGACTGCAAATATAGATAATGGCTTGCGCCTTTTCTATATCGCTAACATTTTCTTTTTCTGTTACATCAGCAATGAGGGACTTTGCCCGTATGTGAAACTTCACATCTAGCTGCCAGCTTAGATAGTTTCTACCTGATGCATCCAGCACTTCGAAATCGACGCTTGCAATTTTAGCCATTTATCTAGCAGAGCACAAATATGCATGAATTAATATTTTAATCAAAGAAACATTTTCATGCGGAGGCAATATTTAATGAGAAGCTAAATGCGTGGATCGGCCAGTCCCACATAAAAAGAGTCAAAAGTCCATACAGTCCATATTACATAATTTGCAGCTTAAAAGAAAAATACAACTTTGGAAACCCCGTAAGTCACATATAATATCTCCAGCTTCAATTGTGGCCTCCGTCTCCATGGAAATTGGTCTTCTGTCTTTAATCTTAACATAAATTCCTCACCACAATTTCTCTCAAAAATAAAAGAAAAGTGTGGAAAATAAAATGTGGGACTTAAACAGCCATCCAAAACCCGCATTTAGCCATTCATGCAGAAATATTGTGCTCATCAACATTTTCATTCACAGGCATCACAGGCAGTTATATTCGCATGAGGATAAAGAATTTAATCACTTAATAATTATTGGACCACTGGGCAACGTCATACACCGTTAGGTTTGGTGACTAACGGCAGAGCGGTCGCATGATCTTCCTAATTATTAAGCTTAAATATAATGCACAACCACGCATACAATATCCAAAGAATAAGCCAGTGATGTAAAGCATGTATAAATGATTTTACAGAAGAAATCATTTGATGCAAGGGTTGTAAAAAATTTGGGTTTAATCAACGAATTGAAGAAGGGCCCAAAAGTGACATGTTCTATGTAAAAGGAAAAAGTTTTCCTTTTTAAATCATCCCCCAAAAAGTATCAAAAGTCCCAAGGAATCCCCTTTGTAGCCGTATATCATGATTTTTCATGAGTTTATGTGTCCACAAACGCCAGTTTTTACTCAATTTTTAGCCCCCAAGTACCTTCTTAAAGGTTATCTTTAGCCTTCTTTAATAATTAAGTGCCACTTACGCTATTTTTTTCCGAAAATATGGTCTGCGGGCCTGAAGCCCACAGAGTGGCTGCGGGCTTCAGGCCCACAGACTCAATCTGTTTTTTCCTTCGAAAATGGGCTTCGGGCCCAAGACTAGGGTTGAGGGGCGGCGGCTAGGGTTAGAAGCTGTCGAGCCGCCACCGCCCCTCATTGACTACCGTCGGACGGCGACAAAGAGGGGAGCCGCCCCCCTACAGGGAGGAGCGACGGGCGGCGGCACTCAGGGGGCCGCCCCCCTACAGGGAGGAGCGACGGGCGGCGGCACTCAGGGGGCCGCCCCCTAGGGGGCTATGCGACGGCGGCGACGTCGTAGCCCCCTTCGGGAGGGGGTGTGTTACGGCGACGGTGATGCCGCACCCCCCCTTCGGGGGGTGTATGGCGGCGGGGCGACAGAAAAAAAAACGCACCCCCCTTCAGGGGGGTTTGCTCGTGGCGGCAAAAAAACCGCGCCCCCGCTTCGGGGGGATTGCTCACGGCAGCGGAGCAGCCGCCCCCCTTTGGGGGTTTTGCCTGTGGCGGCGGAGATGCCGCGCCCGCCCTTCGGGGTGGTTTGCACGCTGCGGCAGGGCGGGCCGCGCCCCCCCTTTGAGGGGGTTTGTTGCGGTGGCAGGGTGGGCCGCGCCCCCCTTTGGGGGTTTGTTGCGGCGGTAGGGTGGGCCGTGCCCCCCTTTCGAGGGGGTCTGTTGCGGCGACTGGGTGGGCTGCGCCCCCCTTCGGGGGGGAGCTGATCGCGCAGCGGGGTGCCGCCCCTTGGGGGGATCGCATCGGCAGGGGGTTTTGTGTGGGGGAAAACTAGTTTTTAGATGAATAAATTCGTCGTTTTCAGGGGATAAGTAATCCCCATATCGATCTTGCGAGATCTATGGGTAGATCAATCATACGTATGATAAAAACATCGTTTTAGCGGGTTTTACCTCTATATCCGTCCTCCGGATATATGTACGGTTGAACGAAGCCCTACGCAGATGACGGTGCTCGCTTTTTATTAAATGATATGATTTTTAGCCTACTTTCGACTTCTCTTATTTTTCAGTTGAAGATGGCGATCTGCCAGTTCGAACGGACATTTTTGCGGATTTTTCTGAGCTCGAGACAAGTTTTCTACATTTTCGTGAAGTTTGGATCTTTTTATTAAATGATATGAATTTTTGGCATAAATTTGTCTTCTCTTATTTTTTTTAGTTGAAGATGGCCATCTCCCGGTTCCTACGGGTATTTTTGCAGATTATCCTGATCTCAGGGCTATTTTTAAATTTTCTTAAAATATGGATATTTTTATTAAATGGTATGATTTTTGGCCTAATTTTTGTGCTCACCACGTCTTGCTCGTGCGTGTGATGTCACTTATTTCTTCTCAAGACGTAATATCAAAAATTACTATTTAAACCCAATTAATTCTTTTGAGTTTTACAAATGTGGAAGGAAGCCGCATGTTATCGTGTACCAGACAAAATTTGGATTCAATGAATACATACTGCAACATACGCTTAAACATACATACACATATGCACATCCTTAATACCTCAGACATATACATATTTTCAAGGAGAAAATATGGACATCTCTTTATTAATTGATATGATTTTTATAGCCTAAATTTGTCTTCTCTTATTTTCCAGTTGAAGATATCGATCTTTTTATTAAATGAAATGATTTTGTTGCCTAATTTTGTTTTCTCTTATATTCACATTGAAGATGTCGATCTCCCAGTTCCAACAAACATTTTTGTGGATTTTTCTGAGCTCCGGGGTATTTTCCACTTTTTTGGAAAATATGTATCATTTTATTAAATGATATGAAATTTTGGCCTAATTTTGTCTTCTCTTATATTTCGGTTGAAGATGGCAATCTCACGGTTCCAACAGACATTTTTTGCGGATTTTTCTGAGCTCTCGGCTATTTTCCACTTTTGGAAGATTTGTATCATTTTATTAAATGATATGATATTTTGGCCTACTTTTGTCTTCTCTTATATTTCGGTTGAAGATGGCGATCTCTCGGTTCCAATGGACATTTTTGCAGATTTTTCTGAGTCGGTGCTATTTTGTATACTTTCTGGAAGATAAGAATCTTTATATAAAATGATTTGATTTTTATATCCTAATTTTTTCTTCTCTTAGTTTTCAGTTGAAGATGGCGATCACCCAGTTCCAACAGACATTTTTTGCGGATTTTTCTGAGCTCTGGGCTATTTTCGACATTTTATTAAAGATATGGATCTGTTTATTAAATGGCGAGATTTTTATAGCCTAATCTTGTCCTCTCATATTTTTCATGTTAATATGGCGTTCTCCTGGTTCCAATGGACATGTTTGCGGATTTTTCCTTAGCTTTGGGATTTTTTTTCTACATTTTCTTGAAGATATGAATCTTTTTATTAAATGATATGATTTTTGGCCTAATTTTGTCTTCTCTCTTTTTGCAGTTGAATATTGCGATCTCCCGATTCCAACGGACATTTGAGCGGATTTTTTCAAGCTCGGTGCTATTTTCGACATTTATGTTAGATTTGTATCTTTTTATTAACAGATATGATTTTTGGCCTAATTTTGTCTTCTTTAGTTTTTCAGTTGAAGATGGCGATCTCCCGGTTCCAACGGACATTTTTTCTGATTTACTGAGCTCCGAGCTATTTTCTACATTTTTTGTTGATATGAATTTTTATATTAAATGATATGATTTTTATAACCTAATTTTGTCTTCTCTTTTTATTCAGTTGAAGATGGCAATCTCTCAGTTCCAATGGACATTTTTGTCGATTTTTCTGTGCTCAGGGTTATTTTTCTAGATTTTCAGGAAGTTATGGATCTTTTTATTAAATGAAATGTTTTTGACCTAATTTTTCCTTCTCTTATTTTTTCAGTTGAAGATGGTGATATTCCGGCTCCAACGAATAATTTTACAGAATTTTCTAAGCTCCGGGCTATTTTCCACTTTTTGGAAAATTTGTATCTTTTTATTAAATGATATGATATTTTGACCTAATTTTGTCTTCTCTTATTTTTCAGTTGAAGAAGATGATCTTCTAGTTCTAACGGACATGTTTGCGGATTTTTTTGAGCTCGAGTCTATTTTGTACACTTTTTGGAAGATAATAATCTTTATATTAAATGATAGGATTTTTATATCTTAATTTTCTCTCTCTTATTTTTCAGTTGAAGATGTCGATCTCCCAGTTCCAACGGATATTTTTGCGGATTTTTCTAAGCTCCTGGTTATTTTCTACATTTTTTATAGATATGGATCTCTTTATTAAATGAGAAGATTTGTGTAAACTAAATTTATCTTCTCATATTTTTTTTATTTGAATATGGCGATCTCCCGATTCCAACGGATATTTTTGTAGATTTTTCTTAGCTTTAGGCTTTTTTCTACATTTTCTCGAAGATATGAGTCTTTTTATTAAATGATATGATTTTTTTTGCTTAATTTGGCTTCTCTTTTTTCAGTTGAATATTGCGATCTCCCGGTTCTAACGGACATTTGCATGGATTTTTTTTGAGCTGGGTGCTATTTTCTACATTTTATGGCAGATATGTATCTTTTTATTAAATGATCTGATTTTTGACCTAATTTTGTCTTCTTTTATTTTTTCAGTTTAAGATGGCGATCTCCCGGTTCCAACGGACAGTTTTTCGGATTTTTTGAGCTCTGATCTATTTTCTACATTTTCTAGATGATTTGAATCATTATATTAAATGATATAATTTTTATAACCTAATTTTGCCTTTTCTTATTATTTAGTGGAAGATGGCGATGTCACATTTCCAACGGACAATTTTTTCTATTTTTCTGAGCTCGTGGCTATTTTCTATATTTTCGGGAAGTTATGGATCTTTTTATTAAATGATATGATTTTTTGACCTAATTTTTTCTTTTCTTACTTTTTCTGATGAAGATAGCGATCTCCCGGTTTCAACGAACATTTTTACGGATTTTTCTGAGCTCCGGCCTATTTTCTACATTTTTGAAAAGTTATGGATCTTTTATTAAATGATATAATTTTTATAGCCTAATATTGTCTTCTCTTATTTTTCAGTTGAAGATGGCGATCTTACTATTCTAACTGATATTTTTACGACTTTTTATAAGCTCGGTGCTATTTTCTACATTTTTATAAATGTTATGATATATAACCTATGTTCTTATTCTCTTATTTTTTTAGTTGAAGATGTTGATCTCCCGGTTCCAATGGAAATTGTTGCAGATTTTCTAAGATTGATTCTGTTGTTCTATATTTTCTGAAAAATATGGATCTTTTTATAAAATGATACGATTTTTTGACCTAATTTTGTCTTCTCTTTTTTAGAAGAAGATGACGATATCCCGGTTCCAACGAACATTTTTGCGGATTTTTTTGAGCTCCAGAATATTTTCTACATTTTCTGTAAGATATGAATTTTTATATTAAATGATATGATTTTTATAGCCTAATTTTGTCTACTCTTATTTTTTATTGTAGATAGCGATCTCCCTGTTCCAACGGAAATTTTTACATAATTTTTGAAGTTCGGTGCTATTTTCTACATTTTTGGAAGATATGAAATTTTTATTAAATGATATGATTTATCATACGGTTTTCTTCTCTTATTTCTTCAGTTGTTTATTGCGATCTACCGGTTCCAGCGGACATTTTTACTGATTTTTTAGCTTGGGGCTATTTTTCTTCATTTTTTTGGAGGATATGGATCATTTTATTAAATGATATGATTTTTTTGGCCTAACGTTGTCTTCTCTTATTATTTTTAGTTGAAGATGGCATTCTCACTGTTCCAACGGCAATTTTTGCAGATTTTTTGACTTAGAGGCTATTTTCTACATTTTATGTAAGATATGGATCTTTTTATTAAATGATAAGATTTTAGGCCTAAATTTGTATTCTTTTATTTTTCAGATGAAGATGGCGATCTTTCAGTTCCAACGGACATTTATGCAGTTTTTTTGAGCTCCATGCTATTTTCTAAATTTTCTGTAAGCTATGAATATTTAGATTAAATGATATGATTTTATGGCCTAATTTTGTCTTCTCTGATTTTTCAATTAAAAATGTCGATCTCCCGGTTCCAACGGCCATTTTTGCGGATTTTTTTAAACAATGATCTATTTTCTAAAGTTCATTGAAGATATATTAAATACTAATTTCAGTTTTCTAAAAACATAAAATTCTAATTTTGTATTTCTAAAATTAATGTTGTGGATGGAAAAAGAATAATATACAATAAATACTAAGGAAAAAAATCTTATATTGGGGAAAATGTGCTCTATTAATGCTTAAAGAATGTAATGTTTGGATCATACAGATGAATTGATTCAAGGATATATGTAAAGGACTACATGTGACCTAGACAGTCATTTGGGTAAGACCCTAATTGATATATGCGGGTGCATGGAGGTTATATGTGGAGTAAAGAATGCTATGCGATATATGATTTGATTTTTCACAATATCCTATGACATTATATAATAACAAATATAGATTGGACAAACTTTCAATTTTGGCTAAATTTTTTTAATAACTTATCAATTTGAAACTTAATAATAAAAATCAATCAAGTTTGTACCATATAGGCTTTCGTGCTTGATTCTGCATCGAGCAAGAGTTCATGTGACAAACGAGGTTGTGAACCACGATCAATTAAATGGTCATTTATTTGACCATAGTTGCCCACTCTGATTTTCTGTCTCTCATGCTCTGCCTTGATAAAAAACACGATCGTTTACTTAATTAAAATGATCATGGTTGCTAATCCCGGGCGGTTAAATGTATTTTTTTTATTAGAGTTGGCCTGGGTCATATAAATGCCTGTTTATTTCATCGAGGTTACCAACCCTTGTCATTAAGCTTGAATCTTTATCTTCTTGCTTAAGGAATGAGGTTTCTTCTGAAACCTTTGGGTTCGGTTGTTTCATTTTGGTTCGAAAATGGACGAGACGAAATAGTTGCTAAAACTCGATTTCATTCGGTTTCGGCCAAAACCACTTTGTTTCGGCTTGTTTTGATCGAAATTAAGTGTCTTCAGTTTCGATCGGTTTCACATGGTTTCGGTCAGTTTCGGCCGAAACCAAATGACCGAAGTATTATTTCTTTCAATGTAATATAAGTTGTATTAAAATACATGAACCGACTTGAAGTATACACATAAAAATATTTATTAAAATTTTAAATGTTATAAAAACTCTAAAATTTTATTGAAAATTTAAAAATAAATTATAAAATTTATTAAAATTCTAAAAACATTTATTACAAATGCATTGCTATAGAAATATATGCATAATATATACATATTAATTCATATAAATCCGAAACGGAAACTCAAAACAAAATTAACGAAGAGGGCAAAACTGTGCGAAACATAAAAAATTTTCCAACGGTGAAACCAAAACCAAGTTATCAAACCTTGGTCTTGCTCATTGATGATGTATTTGATTCTAACTCGAAGATACAAAGATCAAGTATATGTAAAGTTAGTAATGTAACCTATGCATGTCTCGGATTCCTATGCCTGGCTCAAAGTGCACGAAGTTCTCTTGAAATTTAATCTACCATCTTTTCACTCATTAGGACCTTAAAATTTAAATGAGACTGGAATCAAGAAAGGAAAAGGAAGAATAAATTGGTGGGTGTGTTTGCGGAGATTAAAGAAAAAATGAAAGCAAGAAAAATAAAAGCATAGTGTTTTAAAAGAAGATTACAATGATCACGATCATGATCATGATAATACGATGGATGGATAAGAGATAAATAATTGAGGTATATTATCTTAGTTAATTTACTTATATAGTGGTTATGAAGTTTACTGAATAATTTGGTATTTGTGAAATAATTTATGCATTTATATTTATGTTTATGTTTATGTTTTGGAACCATCAAACCCATTTTAATTACGGGTGTTAGAATTGAAACAAGAATATCTGAGTTAGAAATAAAATTTGTGTGTTTATTCGTTATACAATTTTGCTTGATTACATCTTTTAGGTCCCCAATTTGTCCTTAATTATTCATTATTCTATATTTAAGCAATTCTATAGTTCTATGATAGGCTAGTTGAATGTTTAGTTGTTTAAAAATAGCACAAGAGCTAACTTATCATATAATATACAATAGGTCGCAATATCTTAGGAAAATGAAATTCGATACAAAGAACAATTTGACAACTATGATAATTTTCTTTTTATACGAACTCATCAATCACCCAAACAGGACCACTTTTCCATGTTTGATTGGATATAAAATGTAAATTCCAACAAACTTCACATATGTCCATAGATGATTAGATAAATATTTTCTGTTTGCCTTTCCTACCTCCTTTACATATTGGTAAGGTAAATTGTTCAGCAACGAAGTTTTTTCATGCATTAGGTTGTAAAGTCATACTACTTTCAATTTATTTTTAAACATAGCAATGCATACCCCATCCTCAATGGACCAGGCTCTTACCTTGCCTGCAAGAAATAAACCAAGCTTGTCTACTTACCATATTGAATTGAAGGCTCATTGAACCATGGCCTTTATAACCACTTCTTAGGAATTCAGCCAATGCCTAAATATGCAATACACATCGAGATAAATTGATAGACTGGAACCCAATTTGAGCCAAAAAAATACAAACCCTAAATGAGTATGGTTCTAACTTATTTACTATACATCAAAATCATCTCCCTCTTCAATGTGGGACTAATCTCACACCATATACCATTTTAACATCTTATCAATCCACTCTAACCATGGCTACTTCCCAATTTCCATTATCAATTCTCTGAGAGAGAAGAACCAACATTATTATCATCAACTCATTTGTTATTAATTATAACATGAATTTATAGTCATCAATGTTGTAAAAGTCTGCTGGCACCGGTGCTACCAACACTCGCTTAGTGTTATGATTATTGTCCTCAAACTACTTTAAGTTAGTACTTGCTAATGTGAACCAATCCTAGGTCGTGACTTATGATGGAGAGTGCGAAGTGCAACCCGAAGACCCTCTTGCACCGAGGTGCTACCCCGGTCCGAGTCCAAAAAGAAGGAAGCGTGACAGGGACTCAGGATCCATGTAAATAATAGAATATGGAATGGAAATCCTCCCAGATACGGGCCGAAACACATGCTCCAATCACTTCCGCACTCTCGCAATCATAAGTATTCCCAAACCCTGAACACGTCATGTTAACTTAATTAGTTAACATTTTAGTGTCGTGATGTAGCCTTAGTTAACATCATTTAAACTACGTAGTCAAGGGGGTCCACTACCATACATATAGTAGTAACCAGACATTACATGAGCCAATTATCAATCCTCATAAGTCATTTATTATCAGTGATATCTCGTGTAATATCCCATAGACTATGCAATTTAACATAACATTAAACTTCTCGCATGCATAAAAACAACGTCGCAAAAGGAGTATTCCAAGCAAACTATCACGTAAGTTAAACATGTGACAACTGGACATATAGGCACAACTAGGCAATAGATGCAACAATATATATTTGAAAAGGAACTGAAATCGACATCTTTAGTATTTCTGAAAATTACAAACAGATGTATCAGATTTGCGGTTTTCATCGCATGGCAAGGAGAACCCGAGCCTACGGTAAAATCCATGTGTTTTTAGCAAGATACCAGGGGCTAACGACCAAAATAGCAGGGTAATGGAGCCCAGATCCTAAGTAATCCACACCGAAACCCAAAAAAGCAAGCGAGGAAACCAGCTGAACCTAACAACAAGCAAGGAAACCAACCGAACCCCAAAACAGCAAGCAAACGCCAACCGAACCCAAACAGTAGGCAAGAAAGCAACCGACCTTAACATTAACTCAGGAGTTTCCAAAAACAGCAGCATGCACGAGACAAGCCAAACCCAAGCCGAAACCCCAAAACAGCAAGCAAAGGCCAACCGAACCTAGCACAACCCAACGCCGAGACCCCGTGACCCCACATCAAGCAGGCAAGGGAACCAACCCCCACAAAATAATCATATAGAATCAAACCCTAACTCATCCCCAAATCATCCTCTCTCGTATGTTAAAAATCCAATTTTTCGCACACATTCCAACAATTTCATCTCAGATTTAAGCATGCAATAATCGAAATTAAAACTGAAGCATAGGGGGAGAAGAGTCTACCGTAGATCGTTGAAAAGCCAAAGAAATCGAAGAATTAAAAGCCCATAGCAAGATCCAGTCGGTAGTCTCAAGAAATCAACCCAGCTCTGAAAAGCTCTGAAATATGGAAAATAACTTATAGTGTTGCGTAGCCATGAAGAAGGAGAAGATGAAGAGTGTTAATAGCAGTCGAAGAAACCTACAGAGGATGCATGCCGTCAAGAAAAGGGACATAACAACCTCGAAGAGGCTCGGTAGGGCATTGGTTGATCGCATGAGAAGGACGAGAGGGGGGCAACGCTCATGTCACTTCGTACGAGAGGAGACGACGAGAGGGGTGTCGTCGAAAGCCCTAGTGGGCTTGTTGTTGAGAGAGAGAGAGAGAGAGAGGAGAGTCGATCGCATCGAAAGCCCCAAACGGGCTTGATGCATGAAAAATGAAAGTGGGGGAGGGGAAATTAATGAGCCCCACGCTGGACTTCGTGAGTAGGTCAAGAAAAGAAGGGGGAGGAAATAAAGAAATGGGCCCATTACATTTTACCCACCTTACACAAAATTCCGTCCTCAGAATTTCTAGAACAAGATACTATTAACAAAACACAAAAGAAATCTAACAAACAACATGCAACAACAAAATGAAGATTAGTTCAAACAACTGATAACATAATCTAAGAGCTCGGGGTGTCCGTCTCCATCGTTGCCATGATATAAGCCGGGCAGTTCTGAGGCTAGGGTGGTGGCTGTTGCTCTTGTTGAATAACACATGCAGTCATGGTTTGCTCAACTCGTCTTGGATAGTTACCAATGGAGTAATCTGATGCACCACATATCAGATACAATTTTTTCCAGCAACGACAATCTCTTTTCATGTGTTTGGATCTGTAATAGTAGTCACGTATCATAGGGCATTGAGGGCTGGTTTTTGTCCCGTTCTTCTTGAATGTTGTGGTATGTTCCATCTGTATGTGGACTTCTCTCATTCTCCGATGCGAGAGTTTAACTGGTGGCACTGAAGGTCGTCGGCTCTGCTCTGCTGCAACGGTCAAAGGTGGTCGTCTTGGAGGGGCCCCAGCCTGTCGCTCTCGTTTCTGCTCCTTCTGTACGTACTCATACTCTCGAGCTATGGAGAGTACGTCAGCATGGGTCTTCAATTTGAACCCGACCAGCTTGGCGAACCTGTAACACCAATTGTTAGCAAATACATATGTACGACATGGTTAACTGACATGCATTAACATACACACTTGCTGAGCTTAGAAGACTCAGTGTCGTACTCCTCTACAGTTATAGATCTCTGCTTCATGTCCATAAACTGTGCCTCCAACTCCATTTATGCCTCTTGTGAGAAGTACTGGGCATTAAATGTCCCCTTAAATGTAGCCCAAGAGATCGGTTGCACTAGTCGGTTCTCTACAGAATCCAACCAGTTTCTAGCCTCTCTGGTTAATTGCTGCTTCACCATGCTAACCCAAAAAGATGTAGGTTCCTGCACTGCCTTTAGCATGTCGGTGATCGAGGAAGCCACTCCTCTGCAGCCACAACATCCTCTTGTCTAGAAAAAATCGGCGGACGTATCGATCGGAACTGCTGCACTCTTTCATCCTTCTTAGGTTCTTCCTATATAGCTTGGACCATCTCTCGCAAAGCCTGATCCGAGATTTGATGCATCGTGTTTGATCCAGAGTTGCATGTTCCAGCTCCCGATCCTGATCCTAAAGCGTTTTCGGCCATAGCCGCTCTCTTAGATGCTCTGCGTCTCTTGCGTATGAAAACTTTCATACGAATATATCCATAAGGTAGATTGAGTCAGTCGAGTATCGTTCTTCCTGCTTGCTCAATATTGTTCACGAGTTGATTGGGCGGACCTATATGGGCCACCACTTTGTAACGCACGTACCCCGGTTGCCGTCACATTTATGTGATTACATGTAGATCCTACAGGCACAGTGAAGTCAATGTGGAGCAGAGAAGAAAGAAATAAAGATACGCATATCGTAAAATGTTACCAAGGTTCTGAACAGTTAAAGATGTCGATCTCCCTGTTGCAACGGACATTTTGCGGATTTTTTTCTTTTCTACATTTTATTGAAGATATGGATCTTTTTATTAAATGATATGATTTTAAGCCTAATTTTGTCTTCTCTGATTTTTCAGTTGAAGATGGTGATCTGCCGGTTCCAACGGACATGTTTGCGGATTTTTTTGTGCTCGGGACATGATATGATTTTTTAGCCTAATTTTGTCTTCTATTATTTTTCTGTTGAAGATGGCGATCTCCCGGTTCCAATGGATATTTTTGTTGAATATTTTGACATCTTGGCTATTTTTGCATATTATTCTGACATCGTGGATATTTTCTAAATTTTCTAAAAGATAGCATCTTTTTATTAAATGATATGATTTTGACCTAATTTTGTCTTCTTTTATTTTTCAGTTGAGATGGCGATCTGCCGATTCCAATAGATATTTTTGCATATTATTCTGACCTTGGGGCTATTTCCTAAATTTTCTTGAAGATATGCATCTTTTTATTAAATGATATGATTTTTGGCCTAATTTTGACTTCTCTTATTTTTTTAGTTGAAGATGGAAATCTCCTAGTTCCTACGAAATTTTTGTGAATTTTTCGTAGCCCAGTACTATTTTCTAAATTTTATGTAAGATATGATCTTTTTATTAAATAATATGATTTTTATATCATACGTTTGTCTTCTCTTATTTTTAAGTTGAATATGGCGATCTACCGGTTCAAACAGACATTTTTAGTTATTTTTCATACACTAGGGCTATTTTTCTACATTTTATGGAAGATATGGATCATTTTATTAAATGATATGATTTTTGGCCCAATTTTGTCTTCTTTTATTTTTCAGTTTAAGATGGCATTCTCCCAATGGATCATTTTGTGGATTTTTTTGACCTAGAGGCAATTTAAAATTTTTCTGGAAGATGTGGATCTTTTAATAAATAATATGATTTTTTGGCCTAATTTTGTCCTATCATATTTTTCAAATGAAGATGGCGATCTCCAATTCCAACTGACATTTTTGCAGATTTTCTAAGTTTGGCACAATTTTCTACGTTTTATAGACGATATGGATCATTTTATTAAATGATAGGATTTTTGGCAGAATTTTATCATCTTTTATTTTTTTTAATTGATGATGGCATTCTTTCGGGTCCAACTGATATTTCTGAAATTTTTTTGACCTAGAGGCTATA